>ML319023.1:0-44901 GCA_005239505.1 Nicotiana paniculata
TTAAAGCTCATAAAATGCGAGGGATATAATGCTTAAAATCACGAATTCTAGCCACTCATCACAGACCATCCAGGATCTGACGAGTCCCGGGGTAACAAGGCTGAAAAACAGTGTTTATTTTGTTGTTTTCCAAGAAAATGATTTCCCTTTTGCATTTTGTTTTAAATAAAACTTCACGCGTCCAAAATTGTTGTTTAAATTATTGAAAATCGCTTTTATGTTTCTATGGATCGATATTTACTATTACCATTTTCTCTCATATCTTTATCTATACATCATTAGTATTTCCTGTCTTGATTAACCAACAACTGTGACATGTAATGAGGCAACGCGACAAAAGGATAGTGATTCAGAAGAGGAGGATTCCATATCCAAGGAAATCCATGAGATTCCTGCGAACTCTGGCACACTGGGGCTAGCCTTTTCCACACTGCACATAATCACTTCCCTATTCAAAGGATCTTGGTGTGAGCATTTCCCAGGATCCCTGAGGTTCTTAGGGAACTTTGACACACCAGGACACCTTATTGGCTATGAGACTCTTGGTATTTGAGACTATTTTGAAGAACTGGTGTCTCCAGGTTTGCTTTGGGCCTATCTGCAGGCTCCCTATATTATAGCTTATATTTATGTGACTCATTCAATTCTGGTTCGTAATATTTATCTTTATAAACAGATATTTGGGAAATTAGTAAAAGGGGAGGGATTTCCATATGACTTTTGTGAGGAAATTGGGAAGAAATCATGCTTTAGATTTATAATATGTTTATTTGCATTAGAGATCATGTTGCAGGACTATGGTGTTATTTGCATTAGAAACCCTACTTTAGGACAATTACGTTTACTGGTTTTGCATATTAGAAAACAGGTTATATCTCAATACTTCACTATCATGAAATTCTGCTTCTGTATAATCATGATCACCTAGAAATCATGTTATTAAGTCACTACTGTAATTCTGCCTAATAAGAGGTTCATTATTTATGTGCATTAAAAATCTTGTTCAAGGACTGTGTTTCATTCGCTTTAAACCATGTCTACATCGCCTAAATCAGTAACCGTTCTGCCTATAAGGATTCTTAGAAGCAGCCATCAGCACCTAGACAAGCATGTTTATAGGACGTATTAAAACTCAAACTGTTTGCTCTCCTTTAGTCAATTTCCAGAGTTCTGTTTCCATTTTTAGACAGCATGTTATAGGATATCCTTGAACCATTCTTAGGTAAGCCTATAGGTAATTAAGGCCTTATAAAAATGGTAAAACTGTGCTTTGTTTAATTATTTATGAACTGCCCAGATTCAGCAAGTCCTAAAAATTAGTAGGCAAACTAATTAGGTCTCTACTGCCTCGCTTTAATAGATATTGCATACAATATGTTTTCATGCTCACATAGATATCCTGTTTTAGGACTTTGAAATGTCTGAAATCCTGTTGTTTGAGACGTGCTATTGTCTGCATACTTGAGGAGGTAAAATTGAGCCTTTAATTGTTCCTTACGTGAATTGTCGTTTAGATTTTCCCTTTTAAATACCTTAGAAGAGTCTAGAACTACCTAAAATTTAGAAGTCCTAAGCACCTCCGGGACCACCAGGAAGGGATGGGTAATGCACGCTTAGAGTCCGTCTACATTAAAATTTCTTATAACCGCTAAGGGGAGGGTAATTGGGTAGTAAAATGGATATGATGACCTGTGCGCTAATGTCACGTGTAACCCCTCTAGTTGAGGAAGGATTACCGGGCTATGGCCGAGAACAAGTCATTGTGGCAGTAACTCTACCTAGAAGACTAGAGATCCCAAGATCTAGGTTCAAAGAGATCAAATAAAGTCATTAATGACGGTTCAACATTGTCAACTAAAATTTTGGTCCATTCTCGTGATGAGAAAATGTTCAGTACCAAAGATAAATCATTAAGGCTTTTTAATGATTTATAAATTTGATATAGGGTATATCAAATAGTGTATCTACGGGATAACACGTTTAGGAATCACCTATGTAAGTGTGAAGTATTTGTAATGACCCGACCGGTCGTTAAGTGAGATTAGCCCTGTTTCCTCTGTTTCAGCTTTTTCATATGCTATATAACCTAATTATGATGTGTTGGGGTCGGTTAGTTCAGGTTCGGAGTGGTCGTGGTGATAATTGAGGCACTTAGTCTCTTAGATGAGCTTAATAGTTGAAAAAGTCAATCGGGAGTTGACTTATAGGTAAACGACCTCAGAATGTGGATTTTATAGCTCAGATAGCTTCGTTAGGTGATTTGGTACTTAGGAGTGAGTTCGGAATCTGATTTTGAGGTACTGAGTAGAATTAGTCTTAAATTGGCGAAATTGAGTTTTTGGCGATTTCCGGTCGGCAGTGGAAAATTAGCTATAAGGGTCAGAATAGAATTCCGAAAGTTGGAACAAGTTCGTGGGGTCATGTTGGATATGTGTGCAAAACTTCAGGTCAACCGGACGTGTTTTGGATGGATTCGGCATCTTTGGCCAAATTTAGAAGTTTCAAAGTTCATAGGCTTGAATCCGAGGTGAATTTGGTGTTTTTGCGTTGTTTTTGGTGTTTCAAAGGCTCGCCTAAGTTTTAACGATGTTATGAGATGTGTTGGTATGTTTGGTTTAGGTCTCGAGGGCCTCGGATTAATTTTGAGTGGTTAGCGGAGTGATTTTTCGGAATTTTGAGTAGTTGTTTCTCATGTTAAATGCTGCAAATAAGTATACCCTATGCATTCGCGGAGGGGGTCTCGCGTTCGCATAGGAGGATTGGGGTGTTGGGGATATTTGTGCTATGCGTTCGCGGAAGGGGAGGTACGAACGCGAAGGGTTGAGCAGGCTGAGCATCGCGAACGCGTGTGAGTGGGTGCGTTCGCTTAGGGTTGTGAGTCAGCTGAGGACCCCAGGTGCATTGGCCTATGCATTTGCGACTGTGTCTATGCGTTCGCGTGGGCATGGGGGGGGGGGGTATTCATCGCGTTCGCTGGGTGGAAGCCACGTTCGCGTAGTGTTAATGAGGGGGGCGTGTTGGGTTGTGCTATGCGAACGTGTGCATAGGGCCGTGTTCGCGAAGGGTTATCTGGGCAGTGTATTTAAAAGGCCATGTCCGTGACCCTTAGCCATTTTTCACCATTTTTGGGCGGAATTGAAGCTTTTGAGAGAGATTAAAGAGGGAATCAAAGGGGAAACACTTGGAGGTAAGATTTTTGACTTCATAACTCGATTCTATGTTGGTTTCTAAGTGATTAAACCTGAAATTAGTGGATTTAAACAAAAAATTGGAGAAGTTAGGGCATGGAAAATTGGAGACTTTAATTGAGGAATTGAAAGGGCAATTATGGTCCGATTTTGATATTCTTGGTATGTATAGACTCGTGGGAGGATGAGGATTCTTGTGATATAAATTTTATCGGATTCCGAGACGTGGGCCCAGGGTCGGGTTTAGCCAACTTCGGGATTTTTGGGTTATTTTGATAAATTTCGAATGGGCTTCCTTCCTTGTCATATAATAACAATATGAATCTGATTTTTGGTAGATTCGGAGCATTCGGAGGCCGAGTCTAGAGGCAAAGACACTGTGGTCTAGGATTTTAGCCGGTTTTGAGGTAAGTAACGTTTCCAAACTTGGTTATGAGGGTTCGAAACCCCGAACTATATGATATATGACTATAATTAAGATGAGCACATGCCAAATGACGGGCGTGCGGGCGTGCACGGCGTATTTGTGCCCTGGCTCATCCCAGGCACCATGTAGTAGTTATTACAAATTGATATTCGCATGTCTATTAATGTGGTAAATGTGAACATGTTAGGAATCATGTGAAGTATAAATGCTAAGGATTCACGCCGAAAATGCTCAGACCGGAGTGGTCGTATATTACTGTCTCATTTTGTAATTATTTGATTTCATATACTCAGTCCTGTTATAGCATATCATTTCATGCCTCAGTCTCAATAATTGTTAATTATATGCATATTTATCATTGTTTTGGGCTGATTTATACATCTGTGAGCCATATGAGTGAGACTGGAGAGTAATGACTAAGTGAGGCCGAGAGCCTGTTGTTGATACAGTTATGAGATCGGACTGCACAACGCAACGATACTTTAATCATGCCTTTGTTGGCTTGATATAGCGCTTGGGCCAATAGGGCCCCTCCGGAGTCTTTACACCCCCAGTGAGCGCATTGATATTGAGGGATGGATCTTCCCTGGACATGGACCTTGTCCGAAGTTGACGATATGTGAGGGACGGATCGTCCCTGGACATGGATCTTGTCCGCGTGTTGTGTTCCGGAGATGGATCTTCTCCGTGGGGCTGGATTGGCATTTTTCCTCAATACTAAGTGACTACAGTCACCGATGATTATGTACATTCTGGGATGGACTTTCCTTGGGCCTGAGAGCCATATATGGTACTGAGTGGACAACCGTGTGAGGGTCGTGAGCACTATGTGCATTTCCACACTGGTTTCATATATTTATATGATGGCATGTAGAGTATTCCGGCATACTTGGCATATTTTGCATATTTTCTGATAAAGTGTTAGCATGTCTAATTTCTGTATGTTGTTTATTGTAAATCCCAAGGTATAGTCTATCACTACCTCTCAGCCCATAGGTTGGGTTCGTTACTTACTGAGTTGGTGCACTCACATTGCCCCCTGCACCTTGTGTGCAGATCCAAGTACATTGGGACCCGGTAGTGGATACTGAGCAGCTGTCAGAGTTTCTTCGGAGTCATAGAGGTAGCAGCTGGCGATCGCGACCTCGTCTTCTCCTCCTTTATCATCCTATCGCACTTTTATTATTACAGACTATGTTTTCATTTCCTCTATTTTTACATTTGTACGTTGTAGTAGCTCATGACTTGGTGACACAAGATCCGGGGTTAGAATTGGAAATTGCATTTTAAAAGTTGTTAACTTTCAAATGGATTATTATAAATATTCTGCTTCTAAATTTATGAATTTTTCAAATAAATATAAACTTGGATTCAACGAAATGGGTGGCTTGCCTAATTCCAAGCCAGGCGCCATCACGACTAAGGATTTGGGGTCGTGACAGTGTTAGCCGCTTCAAGTAGAATTTTATAAGGCCAGTTCTCTACGCACTTATGAAACAAGACGATGTTCATGGTTGAAACAAACAAAACAATGAGAACCAAAGACGCTTAAGGGTTGGTTGTGTGACTTATGGTTGTCTAGGTATACACCAAAGTTCGACAGTTCAAAGATATCAAATCTACCGATTGACCGAGTATATACGACATAAGTTCACTACGGAAAATTTATAGGGAAACCTACTTATCAAGATGCAATTAATCCTTGCTTGCAAATCACACAGTTTTTCATGCATATTTCCGTGATATAGCCATTTCCCATTCATGTGGGGATTGTTGGGTTTTTAAGCACTAATATAGCTTAAAAGAGGGTGAATGGGAAATGGAGGGAAAATCAAATATTTGAGTTTCCTTCCTTGACAAAGGGACATTTTCCCATATTGGAAGAGGAAAAGGTTTTTGATGGGTATATAAACAATTGCTCATCTTCTAGATCTTAAAGAGTTGAGAAGAAATCAAGCCTCGCATCGTCGTCGCTCGCTCGGCTCGGCTTCAGCTTTGGATTTGGATTGAGATTCGGATTTGGTCAAATGATTGATTGATTAATTAATTTTTTGGACCAAATTTATTTGTTAATAGTAAATATTAACAGAATTGTTGTTAAATATCCATTTTAATAATAGAATATTAATATTAAATCCAACGAATATTAGTATTAAATTCAATGAAATATTAAAAGTTTTCCGTTATCCGTTTTTCGTTTTTCGATTTTCTAACTGAAAATTAACCTCCCTCTTGAGTTCCCGGTTTATTGTTGCATCAATAGCCATTTATGTTATGGCATTTATGCTATGACCGTTTTA
Organism: Nicotiana paniculata; assembly: GCA_005239505.1. Taxonomy (NCBI): domain Eukaryota; kingdom Viridiplantae; phylum Streptophyta; class Magnoliopsida; order Solanales; family Solanaceae; genus Nicotiana; species Nicotiana paniculata. The sequence continues at coordinate 5,916 of ML319023.1, forward strand.
CATAAACAACCATTCTGAAGAGCTGCACCTTTTCAGTTTTGAGATCAACATTGACTATAAATACAAGCGCCATTCTCTCAGATTTTCCATACGATTTTCTGGGTTCTCCTCCTTTCTTCTGCATACTTTTAACTTCAAAGAAAAGTGTGATTTGCTACCGAACTTTGTGTTCGCTGAAAAACACAAGGGTTTGAAATACCGTTACACCAATGTGTAATTTTTTCTATCCTGGGAGGAAATAATCCACAACCTTGGGTACTATGAGGGGGTTAAATTCCTTAAAGAAACACTGTGAATTCAGTGGGTTCGGATTAAATTAAGTTTATTTTATATTTCTATTTATATGTTATTTTAATTTCTCCAGAATTATTTTACAAATACAGTTTACTAACAAGCTTAAGGAATTTAATTTTTATTTTCTGTATTTGTGTTATATTTACTGTTCTGGAGATTAAAGCCTTCGTGGCGATTTCTTACTCCATTGGAGAATAAAATCTACGTGATTTGCTGATCCAGTTGTTAAGACGTTTATTAAATGTTTGCTTGTGTCATTCTTTTACAAAAATGACGAATGACAACGGAAAGCAAGTTGTTCCGATGGTGACTCCCAATGCATCGACAAACCGAACACCGACATTGGCACCGGTGAAAAAACCCAAAAAAATGTCCGAGATTGATTTTCAAGCGGTGGAAGCAGAAGATGTTCTTCTACTTGACTAAATTTAGTGTCCAGAAGTTCATTAAGGAAGATGTTCTTGTTCTGCCCGATGAAACTCCAGAAAATAAATATTTCCTCGTGACTAAGGCGTGGAAGCATTCTGATTTCCTATGCAAGAATTACATTATTAGCGGACTGGAGGACAATCTGTATAACGTCTATAGTAATGTGGAGAAGTCAAAAACTATGGGTTGCACTTGAAAGAAAATATAAAACTGAAAATGTCGGGTTGAGGAAATTCGTCGCTAAATTTTTGGACTACAAAATGGTAGATGAAAATTCTGTTATTACCCAAGTCCAGGAATTGCAAGTGATTATTCACGATCTCCTTGCTGAAGGTATAATTCGAATATACTGATGTTGAAAGTATTAATTTTATTATATTTACTAATAAAGTTTTCATTCAAAGTCTTGTCATCAATGAAGCATTCCAAGTTGCAGCGATGATTCAGAAGTTGCCTCCTTTATGGAAGAACTTCAAAAATTACTTGACACAAACGCAAGGAGATATCCCTTGAAGATCTCATTGTTCGGTTGAGAATCGAAGAGGACAACAAAGTTGCTTAAAAGAAAGGCCGTGGAAACTCAACAATAATGGGAGCAAACATTGTTGAGGATGCTCCTCAAAATAACATAAAGAGGAAGAAGGCTTCTGGACTAAAAAACAACCCAAGCAAGAAGCGGTTCAATAGAAATTGCTACAACTGTCGAAAAGCTGCACATAGATCTGTAGATTGTCGTGCTCCAAAGAAAGACAAAAAGAAGGGTCAAGCAAACATGGTTAAAAAGCACAAAGATGTTGATGACTTGTGTGTTATGCTTTATGAATGCAACCTGGTGGAAAATCCTAAGGAATGGTGGATTGATTCTGGGGACACTCGCCATGTTTGTGAAGTTAGAGAAGCTTTTGCTACATATGCTTCTGTTGGACCTGAAGAGACGTTTTCTATGGGAAATGCTGCAACGGCCAAATTGAAGGATGTGCGAAGATATTTCTCAAAATGACTTCTGGCAAGGTGGTGATTTTGAACAACGTCCTTCATATTCCCGATATTAGGAAGAACTTAGTCTCTGTTGGACTTCTTGTTAAGAACAATTTTAAGTGTGTTTTTGTATCTGATAAGGTTGTAATAAGTAAGAACGAAATGTTTGTAGTAAAATGTTACCTCACTGAAGGCCTTTTCATACTGAATGTAATGGTTGTTGAGAATAATCATAAAATTTCAGCTTCGTCTTACTTACTTGAGTCAAATGAATTATGGCATATACGTTTGGATCATGTCAATTATAAAACCTTGCGGAAAATGATTAACTTGGAAGTATTGCCTAAGTTCGAATACGACAAATCAAAATGTCAAATATGTGTGAAATCTAAGTATGTTAAACATCTTTATAAGTCAGTTGAAAGGAATTCAGATCCTTTAAACTTAATTCACCCAGATAATTGTGATATGAAGTCAATACCATCTCGCGGTGAAAAGAAGTATTTCATAACTTTTATTGATGACAATACTCGATATTGCTATGTTTACTTACTTAATAGTAAAGATGAAGCACTAGACGCATTCAAGCAATACAAAAATGGAGTTGAAACGTAACTTAACAAGAAAATCAAAATGATAAGAAGTGATAGGGGTGGTGAATATGAATCTCCTTTTGAAAAAATATTTTTAGAATATGAAATTATTCATCAAACAACGACCCCTTACACGCCCCAATCCAATGGGATTGCGGAAAGAAAGAATCGTTCATTAAAGGAGATGATGAACACATTGTTGATAAGTTATGATTTTCCACAGAACTTGTGGGGTGAAGTCGTTCTTACTGCTAACCGGATACTAAAGAGAGTACTCCATAGCAAAACACAATCCATTCCATGTGAAAAATAGAAAGGAAGGAAGCCCAACTTGAATTATATTAAAGTGTGGGGGTGTTTGACAAAAGTACAAGTTCCTAAACCCAAAAGGGTAAAATAGGACCGAAAACCGTTGATTGTATTTTCATAGGATATGCGACCAATAGTAAAGCATATCGATTTCTGGTTCATAAATCAGAAAATCTCGACATTCATAATTATACGGTTATAGAATCAGATAATGTTGAGTTCTTTGAAAATATATATCCGTATAAAAAGGAATGTGTGTCGATTGATGAAGGATCTAAACGACCTCGGGAAGAAACAAAAGAAAGTACATTTAATCAGGAGGATCCAAGACGTAGTAAACGTAAAAAAACATCTACTTCATTTGGACCAAATTTTGTGACTTTCTTATTGAAAAATGAGCCTCGAACATTTAAAGAAGTTATATCTTCTTCGGAATCATTGTTTTGGAAAGAGGCAGTCAATAGTGATACAGAATCCATATTGAACAACCGTACATGGGAATTGATTGATTTTCCTCCTGGAGATAAACTGTTGGGTTCTAAATGGATCTTTAAGAGGAAAATGAAAGATGATGGCACTATTGATGTAAGGCAAGACTTTAAGGCAAATGGTATAGACAACGCGAAGGTCTTGACTATTTTGATTCATACTCTCCAGTTACAAGAATTACGTCCATACGAACGTTAGTAGTGTTAGCTGCAGTTCATGGTCTTGAAATTCATCAAATGGACGTTAAGATGGAGAGTTGGAGGAAGAAATATACATGGAACATCCTGAAGGGTTTGTGGTTCCAGGTAAAGAAAAGAAGGTATGTAGACTTGTTAAGTCCCTTTACGAACTAAAAAAAAACCCAAACAATGGCATGCGAAATTTGACCAAACAATATTGTCAAATGGTTTTAAGATAAACGAATGTGATAAATGTGTGTACATTAAATATTCCAAATCACATAGTCATTATTTGCTTATATGTGGATGATATGCTGATAATGAGTAATGACATTGCCAACATAAATGCGACTAAGCGTATGCTAGCTGACAAGTTTGATATGAAGAACTTGTGAGTTGTTAAATTAATTATAGGGATTAAGATCCATAAGACTCCTCAAGGTCTGGCGTTGTCACAATCTCATTATATTAAGACAGTACTTTAAAAATTCAAGCACTTAGGGTTTAAAGTTGCAAAGACTCCAATTGATGTGAATCTTGCATCGACAAAGAACAAAGGCCAAAGCATATCACAATTGGATTATGCTCGTGTGTTGGGATGCTTAATGTATATCATGAATTGTACACGACCAGATATAGCTTGTGCTATAAGTAAATTGAGTTGATACACAAGCAATCTAGGTCAATCTCATTGGATGGCAGGGAAACGAGTTTTGGGATATTTAGAACATACCCAGGACTTTGCTTTGCACTACAGTAAATATCCTACGGTGATTGAGGGATACTATTATGCGAATTGGATCACCGGTTCAACTGATTCTAAGTCCACAAGTGGATATGTATTCACTATTAGTGGAGGAGCGGTATCTTGAAAGTCGTCCAAACAAACTTGTATTTTCCGCTCTATAATAGAGGCTGAGTTCATAGACTTAGATAAAGCCGATGAAGAAGCTGAATGGCTCCGAAATTTCTTGGAAGACATTCCATTTTGGCCCAAACCGTTGGCACCAATATGCATACATTGCGATAGTCAAGCGGCAATTGGAAGGGCAGGGAGCGTTATGTATAACGGTAAANCGTGTCAGATCCACTTACAAAAGGCCTAACTAGAGCGGTAGTTGAGAAATCATTGAGGGGAATGGGAGTATGGCCGAGAACAAGTCATTGTGGCAATAACTCTACCTAGAAGACTGGATATCCCAAGATCTAGGTTCAAGGATATCAAACGAAGTCATTAATGACGGTTCAACATTGTCAACTAAAATTTTGGTCCATGCTCGTGATGAGACAATGTTCAGTACTAAAGATAAATCATTAAGGCTTTTAGTTGATTTGTAAATTTGATACGGGGTATATCAAATAGTGTATCTACGGGATGACACGTTTAGGTATCACCTATGTAAGTGTGAAGTGTTAAGTCGTTTCAAGGAGAATTTTGTAAGGCCAGTTCTGTACGTACTTATGAAACCAGACGGTGTTCATGGCTGAAACGAACACAACAATGAGAACCAAAGACAGTTAAGGGTTGGTTGTGTGACTTATAGTTGTCTACGTATACACCAAAGTTCGACGGTTCAAAGATATCAAATCTACTGATTGACCGAGTATATCCGACATAAGTTCACTACGGAAAGTTCAAAGGGAAACCTACTTATCCATATGCAATTAATCCTTGNTACTACAAAAAGTTCAAAGGGAAACCTACTTATCCAGATGCAATTAATCCTTGCTTGCGAATCACAGAGTTTTTCATGCATATTTCTGTGATATAGCCATTCCCCATTCACATGGAGGATTGTTGGGTTTTTAAGCATTAATATAGCTTAAAGCGGGTCAATAGAAAATGGAGGGAAAATGAAATATTTGAGTTTCCTTCTTTGACAAAGGGACATTGTCCCATATTGGAAGAGGAAAAGGTCTTTGATGGGTATATAAACAATTTCTCTTCTTCTAGCTCTTAAAGGATTGAGAAGAAAACAAGCCTCGCGTCGTCGTCGACAAACCTCGCGTCGTCGTCGCTCGCTCGGCTCGGTTTCGGCTTCGACTTCAGATTTGGATTTGGATTTGGATTTGGTCAAGTGATCGATTGATTGATTAATTTTTTTGCATCAAATTTATTTGTTAATAGTAAATATTAAACATAAATGTTATTAAATATCTGTTTTAATAACAGAATATTAATATTAAATTTAACGAATATTAATATTAAAAGTTTTTCCGTTATCCGCTTTCCGTTTTTCGATTTTGTAACTGAAAATTAACCTCCCTCTTGAATTCCAGGTTTATTGTTGCTTAAATAGCCATTTATGTTATAACATTTATGTTATGACTGTTTTACATAAACCGTCATTCTGAAGAGTTGCACATTAGTTTTGAGCTCAACATTGGCTATAAATATAAGTCCATTCTCTCATATTTTTCATACGATTTCTGAGTTCTCCTTCTTTCTTCTGCATACTTTTAACTTCAAATAAAGCAACACTAAGTGTGATTTGCTATCGAACTTTGTGTTCGTTGAAACACTGAGGTTTGAAGTACCGCTACACTAATATGTAATTCATTCTATCATGGGAGGAAATAATCCACAACCTTGGATACTAGAAGAATGTTAAATTCCTTAAGAAAACACTGTGAATTCAGTGAGCTCGGATTAATTTCAGTTTATTTATATTTTTATTTATTATTTTATTTTCTCCAAAATTATTTTTTACAAATACAGTTTACTAATAATGTTTTCTTGACCTTCCTCACTTGCTTAACACAACTCCTTTTCCCAGCAAGTGCTACTCCATGTCGAAAGCTTTTCTTGCTTTTCCACTTTTCATTTTCTCCTTATTCCGGATGAACTTAGAAGCATTAACTCCCTATTATCAATATAAAATTAAAAGAAGGAATATGGATATTTTGCTTTTCACCGCAGTTTATTTGTCTACGAATTTGCAGGATCTGTTCGGACTATTTCTGAGTATCCAAAAGATTCTCGGAATCTGCAAGTTCAAATTTTTAAAAGTTTATTTATTTTTCAATATACTGATTAATGCTCATGTTCATACGGAGTTTCTACAATTAAGAGGTAAATTCATTTTAAAGGAAGCTTCTAGCAACTCCATTTTTGCTTTTTCTTGGAAACTGATTTGTTTTGATATTTTTCGAGGAAGTTTGTGACAATATGTTTTTTTATTGTTTATGGTGGTGTATTTAGAATTAATACATGTGTTGTGAGGTTTTGGTGCTGAAAGAGTTTAATATTGGGGAATTTTTAGTCTCCTGGAACAGAATATTCAGGTGAAAGAAGAGAGAAAAAGAAGGGAAAAAATTACACTTAATTGTTCACGCACATCATTCAGAGTGATAATCACTCATGGTGCCATGTCAGCAGAAGATGTTTAATAGACACATTTTGGAACAAACTTTAAGTGTCTAATAGGAAACATACTCACTTGAAGTTAGGGCTGCTTATCGGGCGGATTGAACGGTTATTTACTCTTAACGGTTGGTTTATCGGGTGGATTGAGCGGTTATTTACTCTTAACAATTGGCTTATCGGTTATCGATTTTTAAATGTATTAATCTGCTAGCCACCTGATAAGATATCGGGCGAATTGGTATCGGTTTAGCTCTTATCGAACGATTTATCGACTTAATTCAATCTATATTGCGTGCATTAATTTTTTGCTAACAGCCTAGCATACAAATTCAGAAATCGAAATTACACCAGACATATATGTCTGTTAAAAAAGCAGAACACATCATTTGAGAGTGAAAAAAACAAAACTAGACTAGAGAGTGAAAAAAGAAGAACACGTTGTACATTATAGGCTACATTACATCCCAAAGTAGATTACATATGAGTCCAGGCATACATAGACATACATGTCTTGAATTTCTACAGCTTCAAAGTTCATAAGTGAGTAGATCCTTGTAAAAAAAATGCATACACCAAATTTCAGCATTAGACAACGAAGTAGAGACTGATAAATACTACGGTCTTGAGGCAATAAGAAGAGTCAAAGCACAAGCCACGAACCAAAATCAAACAAAATAGCATCTTGCATAATGTATGCTAAAGGTCAATTATGACAACATCTGATGCACTAACTCAAGTAGCTGAAATGGAGATTTGAAACAAATGAAACTGAGTGAAGCAATTAAAATTGGAATCAAAGGGATTTAAGTCGTCGAATTTTATCCATTCGATCTTCCTGTGCTTAAATGTCAGAACTAATTTATGTTGCCAAATTTATAAAAGAATTTCCAATCTGTTTATTAACATGATTAACTACCTAAGAAGAGTTGCAGAAGTTCCCAAATCAGTCATTCAAGAGCAGTCAACATATTTCAAGTCAGTTCCCAACCACGAACCAAAACCAAACAAAAGAAGGTTCTAGTTTGCACCAAAATAAGGCTGCGCCACTTTTATAAAGTCTCTAAAACCTTATTTCTCAACAAATCTAAAAGGAAGCTCATCAACTACTACCATACGACATAACGCCTTCCTACATTCTTCTTGATCAAATTTTCAAGTAACAACAACTACGTCACCCTAACTACTCCCCGGAGAAGATTGAAAGCCTAAGTTTGATTGTTTTTATCAACAATAGCAAGGCGTTTAGGACAGTTAAGCATATGAGAAAGAAGTATCGACGTACCATCTTTGGTCTTAAATACATACGCAATAAATCAATAGTCACCTTTTGCTTTTGTACTCCCTTCAAAAGTAATAATTTATGTAAAATGATCCCATACAACAAAACTTTTTCTCCCTTTTTTGGTTATATTTGACTCCGTTGTTTGAGCTTGACTTATTGTATTTGAATTAGAAGCCCCACTTTCACCCATCATCACCTTATCACTTTGTATATTTTCAGTCATGTATGAGTCACTGCAACAAGAAAAGAAAAGGAATGAGAATAAAGACATCAAGTTGTAATGGACCATAACTTAAAGAGCAAAAACACCAAATCAGAAGCACAAATGATAAGACTGCCGCCAATTTGAATCAAGAAATTCTGCATTTGTAACTTTCACACCCAACCAAAAGGAAATAAAAGAGTTTTCCCTACTAAATTTCATATCATACTCATCACTGATATCATAGTTCGTAAAAAAGATGGATAATAGGGAGTAAAATCACACTCATTTTCAAGCCCTTTCATCGACAACATACACTCTAAGACTAAGTAGATTGAAATTGAAGCTATTTAAGTTATGGTCCATTTTCAGCCATATAGGAGCCATCTAATGAGAATTGAGATGATCTTTGATTTTAAAGACATCAACAAGAAAAAAAACTTACTATTTGCTGACTGTTGCTCTGGCTCTGGCTATGGCGAGAGGGAGAGGCGAGACGGCGAGTCACAAGATAGAGTGCTGGAAGTCGACGAGGACTGTTGGTGGTTGCTGGTTTAGGCGTTAGGGTTTCAGTCTTTCTGATTATTTAGGAATTAGGCGTTATGACTTAAGCGTTAGAGTCTTAGAGAATAGAGACGAAGTACTGGAACTCTGGAAGTGGAAGGATTAACGGATATATATCCGTTAAGAAAATTGAATAATCCGCTCCCAAACCGATAAGCCGTTAATAAAAAATTTCAATCTGTTCCTCGTCCGTTAAACCGTTAACCTGATATCAGTAAGCCATTAAGCTTCGGTTCGGTTCGGTTCGATTCGATTTTCGCTTTTCGGTTTCGGATCGGTTTTGAACACCCTTACTTAAAGTGTCTAAAATATATTGTGATAACTTTAAGAGGTTGTCTATGTATTTAGCCTTTACTTTTTTTATATGTATATAATACATAAATTATATATATATATATATATATATATANTAATTTAAATAATTGAGTTGGCGGCTATTTGAATTAATTCTTCTTTATTAAAACAAAATTTTCTGAATAATTATACCAGCTTTAAAGCATAAAAACATCGATGATTTACTTTCGTAGACTAAAAGACACAGCTTAATGTTAAGATTACATAAGATCAAATAATAGAAAATTTACAAGAAGTGGAGAGAAGAAATCAACAAACCATCATAGTTATCCTTTCAAGTTAATGCTTTTGCAGCAAGTCTCCGACCCCCACCAAATTAAAGTCGGTTGGCATTGATCAGCAGGCCCTAAATAAGTGTAGTTACTAATCATATTTATCTCATAGAAGACCAAACGCCAAGTTAATAAAAGAAATTATTGGTCAAAATCATGGCTGTCAACATCAAATTGTACAACTACTATTATACTTAGTCAAATTAAGTAATCTTTAGATAAAGAAACACACACACAAAAAAAAAACACTTAGCTTGCTATTATTGTATTGTATATCAAAGAGGAACACAATTATTTCACCCAAAATTTAGCAATCAATTAGATTTAAATAAAGTAAAGCCAATCTTAGCTAATATTAATATCTAAAAGACAAGATAACCGATTTTGTAGTAGGTAAGGTGTATATTTGACTAATTAACAGTGAATGTGGGCAACACTAACAAAGTAACTATATTCAATGACCCAAAAGATGGTAGATAACATTAAATAATATTAATAATACATAGCAATGAATGATATTTAAGTAAATAAGAATATGTGAATCACACCAAAAAGGGTGAGATTTGTGAATATTCCTTCGGGAAAGGATGAATAATTGATGAATCTTTGAATATTCAAGTAGTTCTTGGATCAAGTGAAAAAAGTCAAGAATCTTAGTAAAAAGGTATTTCTCGTGTACTTGTAATAAAGTCAGATTCTCTCTATAAAGTCAATGTGTTTTCATACAAGTGAATATCTTATGTCTCCTATGCTTGTATCTCTTTCTCTTTATAAAAAACATATACCTAGAACACTTTAACAGTACAGGTACAAAAAATATCTACTAGAATATTTTCCTATAATATCTCATCTTAGTCATTATTCACTCTATTTACGATGAGTACTCAACTCCCATTCTGGTCTTCGCTGACTCTTCCATCTCGATCGTCGTTGACCCTTCAACCTTAGTCTTTAATAGCATTATCAGCCCTTCCCTTCAATTCTTTTTGAGTTCACTTCGACAGGGCAGGCCTTTATCGAAGCTGTACTAGCAACACGTGGCAATTTGCGAGTGCTTGTTTAATGTTAATGTGATTTGATCATAATTTTTGACTTGTACAAAAATAATAATATTACATAAATATGTAGGTCTAGGTACACATTGAGAGGTACTAGCGCATGACAAGGACTTACTTATATAATTAGCATATTTTTTATAGTGTTACTTAGGTTGACGGGAAATTCAATGTGCCGGAAAATCACATAACATAAATACAATAATTTTTGGTATGTGTTAGCTTCTTGTCATGACAAATCCTTGCACTATTTTTCTTAAAATATCACTGTCCTATTCTTCTTGTCAACAAAAATATGATGCCTATCGCTTCTTTTCTTTTTATTTTATCTTTTCCCCGGTTTTGGAGGTGGGCAATGAGTATATGCCTTTCTTGAGTCAAAAATTCTTTAGTATGAAGGGCGTATTTCCATGCTATAGATTGAGGAAGAAACACAACTGCAGATAGGGCAGATGCAGCTTTAGCTTACGAACACAGTGGTCGTTTGGTAGGATAAGGATAATAATTTTTGGATAAAGTTTAAAATTATATTTATCTCAAGCTTGATAATAGTGTTAGGATCGAAAAAATCAGGTGTCACGCGGAAGCTAGCAAAGCAAGCCTTGAACGACGATAAATTCCTCAACAAAAGAGAAATCTACCAAACGAGACACAAACATTTAACGTGGTTCGATCAATTGACCTACGTCCACGGCGGAGATGAGCAATCCACTATAATAAAAGAGAGTACAAAATAACGAGAGAACAACCTCACGAAGAGGCAAGCACAAGTGACACACTAACACTTGTCTCATAAAGTTCTCCCCTAAACACGACTCTCAAACCTCATGTGGCTATATTGTGGATGCTACTGAAAGAGAAGGAAGGATCCTTAATTTATAGAGGTCCAAACATTTTCCCACAAGAAAAAAGACTAGTCAAACATGGAGGAATTATAATTTCCTTCTATAAAAAGGAAAAGTCAGTTATGATAAATATGTTGTCTTTTCCTTCAAAAATAGAAACATCAAATATGGTTAGAAAATCCGGACAACCCTTAACAAATAGATATTAACCAATCCTGAAATAAATTTTACACTAAAATGATAGAATTAACTATCATATATAAAAGGTGGGATATGTCATGACATTTTTTATTTCATGGAACATAAATTTATGTATAAAAATATACTCAAACTGTAACAAGTAATAGATATGTATAAACCCATAGCTTAATAATGCTAGATTCCCGTCTACTTGTTGACCTGTTTCCGACGGATAGCGTTAGGGCTCAATATGCACAGTTTGAAGTTTAGTACACGAATTAGAATACAAGTAGTTTCATGACCATTCCATACCTTTATGTCTCATGTATAGTAGCCTATTTATTTCATGTCTCATCTTCGACATATTGTGTCATTAACCATATATTAGCCCGTTTAAAATAAGTGAAAGCATTCTTTCCACCCATGAGTTAAATTAATAAAAGAGAAAGAAAAAAAAAACGAGAGTTACAGTATTTGAATTTGTATGCTCTTTTTTTCATATTGTAATGTTACAAGTGTCATTTAAAGAAAAATATACCATAAATAGGAAGATCAGTGATGGGTGAGTTGTGGTCTCACGCTGAATAATTGGAATGTGTTGAGGACAGAAGGAGTAGGGGGCCACGAAATGAATATTTCTCTCCAACCGAGCGATTAATAAAGTTGGACATTTCCCTTGAATTATTAGCAATCGTCCTCTTTAGCTAGCATAGTATGTGGCGTCGTGGCACTCATGCAAGAGTAGCGACAATTTGTGAATACGACCTCTCTTTACCAATTTTTAACAACCAGGCCCAGTTCATCTTCCTATAGCAAGGAGCATGTTTGATCCGGAGGAAGAAATAATTATAGGGAGCTGCTTTGCTTGTCACTAACCAAGTATATCATCGTCCACTCACTATCTTTGATCAGCTTAATTGCTTTGGATCTTATCCTCCCCCGCCCCACAATCGTTTTAACATTCCTTAATATAGTACTGTAGTTGGTATATTTGGTTACATTATCTTTTCTTATCATTTCAAGAAACTGTATCCCGTTTCGCAAACAAGATCTTTCCTTAGTAGGTTGAATAAACGACAAGAAAGAATAAAGATCAAACAGAGATCCAGTACTCATTTATAGCAGGCTTTATCCGTACGACTGTCACTGCAACCCTCGGTTTGTAGTGTTTTCATTTTCGCGTGCTACTACAGGCCACCGGAGCGCTAATAGCAGTAGAGTCAAAAAAAATTCGAATACCATCACACACAAAATTAATTCCAGAAAAACTTGAAATTTTAAAGTGAACTATTATTATTATTATTATAAGAATATTGTTATAGAAAATTCAAGTAAAACTTTTAACACTAGGTATCTCTCTTTCTCTTTTGCCATGTTCTTTGCATTCCCACAAAAATATGGAATTGGATAGGGAACCAGAAAGCTCTCCTGATTTGTGTATGCTTACAGTTTACTCCAAAAATCTCTCAACCTCCCCTTACCTTAATGGGTACCTGACCTCACATACTTTGCTACTAAAAAACTGCTGAAAAGTAGCGAACAACAGACTGAAGAAAATGTAAATTGCATTACATTTTTAATTTCCAATAGCATAAAGAGCATTGCTCCTTCTATATTTACAAGGATAAAACATTCGTTAATCAAAATGAAGACTTGCGACATTACAAATACTACTACTAGTAATTATTCAGAAAGAGATATTAGGAACAAAAGATGGACAACCTTAAAAAAGGAGCAAAAAGCCAAACCAAAACAGAATAATCCATCTTCAATCTGCTACCTTTGTTTGTACATGGATCGAAGGTTTCCCAAAGTTAACTTCCTTCAAATGGCTCCAGAATATTCCTTCCCAAAAAAAACAACAAAAAATAGAGATTTGCTCCAGTTCCACTAATAAAATCTTACTACTATATATATATATATATATGTACATACAATTACCTTTTGAATTTTGATGCTTCCAAAATGATAAGGAGAATTACTAGCAAATACATCTTTTACCTTCTCCCTTCCCTTCGTAGTATTCACATGCAGGGGAGAAAGCGGAAAGCCCCATAATTTCAAAGATGTTTAAAGTATTTCACTGGATTAGTTCAGAGACCCAACCAACATCCGGGTGCGGAACTTCAGACGGAACCGGGTCGGGTACTATCCCATCTAATGGATTCTCTTTACTCAGTTTCTCAAACATTTTAGCCCTTAAATCCCTCCCTGATTCTACCCTTTCCATAACTGGTTCTTCCTCGCAAAGATCAAAGCAACAGACACCAGGTCGGTTGAAGGCCCGAGTTGGCGTTGAGGGCAAGCTACAAAAACCGGGTCGGTTTACGGGTAGCCTCGGTGACCCGAGGACAGGAGAGCCCATTTGTATATTCCAGGAAGAGGGCATGGACTTCACCTTATTCAGCTGCAGTTGACGAAGTGACGCCACCATTTCGTTGATCGAGTAATTAGACCCTAGAGATCGACTCAGCGAGCTCACTGAGTTGGTCGTCTGGGTCATCGGAGACATCGGCGGCGACTCACAAGGTGGCGAACCTGACTCAGGAGACGTTATAAAAGGCAAATTTATCCCCTCAAAACCGTACCTGGAAACGGAAGGAGAGCCATCGAACGAATCAGCGCGCGGACTCAGTACTCGGATCTGTTCCGGTGAGTGAGCGAAGAAGCAAACCCTTCTCTTGCAGTTGAGTCCATCTTTACAAGGCTGCGTACGATAGCGAAGAGGGTGGAGCCAACACTCAAATACGCCGTGAGCGAACTCACAAGCATCGCCTTTCCTACAGTTGCCTTTACGAAAATCAGGGCATGCAGTTCCTGAATAGTGATACTTGCGGGGGTCCCTCCGACGTGCCTTCTCGCCGGGATGTGCGTACGGACACTCCGTCCAATCGTGTGACTTCCCACGTGCACACTTTCTCACCTTGAACTCGTACATACGGAATTGATCACAAGAGTATGCGTCTACCGGAAGGTCAATATCCTTACCTTCGCCGTACTCAAAGTCAAAATCACCAACGACGTCGTTGAACGGAAGGTAACGCTGGAGCGCCTTCAAACCGGTGTCGTTTTGGAGAAACATGGAATAGTCTTCACCGGAGGCTGCACTGAAGCTGGGGCTAGAATTTGCATTGCCGTTTGGGCTTAAAGTTAGGTGCATGTTATCCGTCTGATTATCTCCGTACGACCATGGTGGAATATGGACCGTCGGATAAGGGTGGTTTCTCTCTCCGATCATCATCTTTCTGTGTAAAGAAGAATGGGGCTCTCTTTGGACTTTTGTACTGGAGATGGTGATGTGCAGCAGTTGATATATAAACTGCTACATGAGTGGGGGGGTTTTAACCTTGGTTAAGTTACATCCAACTGCGGTTAGGATTTCCACTGCAGTTAAATTAATGAGGAGGATACCTAAAGACACAAGAAGGTGAATATTTTGACATGAGAAATGTATAGTGAGAGGACACGTGTAATCTGTATAAGGGGTTTTTAGGATTTATTTGGATTTTGTTTTGATACTGTTGTATGGATTTGATTGGGTTGTGATGAAATAAGGTAGGTTGAGGATGCGAAGTGAATATTTATTTTTATTGAACTGACGCCCCTAGTGTTACCAAGGCGGTGAAGCGTTATATACGCAAAGGAGGAGAAAAGATAAGAGAGAGAGAGAGAGAGGGGTACATAGGCCAGAATGCCGGGAAGTACGTGACCAGATTAGACTTTTTTGGGTTGAAAATTAAATAAAGGAATTAGACATTTAGGGGCCTTCTCAAATAATATCTAGTAAACCAGCTCAGTGGTAACAAAATTTATATTTTTATTTTAGTTTTAATGGAAGAACAAAAATCAAACTTTAATTTTACTCTGAAGAAAGTGAACTAACAAGTAACAACCATCATTTCCAACGAGAAATATCAACAAATAACTTTTAGAGTGTGCTTAATCAAACGAATTTACAAATAAGTTATGCAAAAATTAATAATATAAGAATCAGTTACTCTATTCGATAAATTAATAATGTAAGATTCTTTATACAATTACTACTGATGAATTGTAATTATTAATTAATGCATTGATGTGATGATAAAATATTTAAGAAAAGGGTGAAAATTATTTGCACACCAAACTTTAACTCTCCCTCTATTCTGAACAATTATCATTCTCCCCCTTATTTCTCAATTGACTTTTTAAAATATTTATTTTAACCTCTATATTATCAATCTTTATTTCTTTACGTTTTACCAGCTAACTTTTATTTTCAAAACAAAAATAAAAAATAATAATCAAGCATATAATTCATTGATGTTGAATAATAAAAAGGATGAGCAAAATAAAATAATTTGCTTTTATCAAAAATTGTGTTCATAGCAATCAAATTTCATAAATCTGCTTACACATTCGAGAATAAAAAATGGTGAAAACTTTATAAACATATCCTCAAATGCAATTAATATCAAAATTTTATAATTATTAAAAATAAAGGCAATTTTATAACAAACTCCTAAAGAATTATATATTTATCACTGAGAATTGTAACTTAAATAAATATTTAATGCGCGTTATATTATGAAAGAATACCGAATAATCCCTTGGGAGATGGTATATGTCCTTTTAGTTTTTGGTATGGGGAAGGCCGATCAAATGTGACAAATATAAAGGATATTCTATTTATAATTTGAATAAATGTATATTATGATTTATAATAAAGTATAGTATCATTTAAATTATAGGAAAAATTATAAATAAAAAGAGCATTACACATACAGGTGAAAATCGAAAAATGACAAGGACGAAATAGATATTGTTTAGGATAAAGGGAGGTGAATGATAATTGTCCAAAGTTAAGGAGCAGTTTGATTTTTAAATCAAAGTTAAGGGGCGTAAATGATTTTCACCCTTAAGAAAATGCTAAACATGAATTAATTATTCTAAAAGGGTATTTTTGTTTTTAAATAATTTACTCCATACATTATTAATTCATGTATTTTAATTACTCATCATATCCCACATTAAACTAGACATAATTCTCACATAATTTAACGCGGGTAGTACCATGAACTAAACACTATATTATTTTATGCGAAAATTTTAAGTCGGGGATTAAATATTCATATATCTCAATCAAACTCTGTATTATTTTATTCGAAATTTTATGCTGAAATAAATTCTTTCTAAACTCAACCAAACGACTCCTTATGTTAGTCTTTTCTTTGGACCAAAAAACAAAAGTTGCAACTTGCAAGTAGGTTTGGGCTAAATTTAGGGTTTGGTACGCATCTTCCAATTAACTAACAATACACCTAGTGTGAGAAGTGAAACCTAAGTCACATTAAACTAAGTACAGGACTTAAACCTTTGGTCTATACTTCTAACTGACCTAAAACCATATATAATTGAGCTACAAATATAAATAACCCCTAAAGTCTCAATTATTTGTCTTATGGTAACAAATAACAAGACACGATAAACGAAGGACCATTAATAACGAAGGACACGTAAAGACGATGTGTTATTCAATCCATGTGCTCCCAAATCTTATTACTTTGCAGGTTTTGAAGTGTATATTAAACATTAAATATTTATTAAAGCATAGAGCAAGAATATCTTTTGCTACAAAAGGAGGTTGGGGAAAAAGGTGGTACCAATTCTAGAAAGAGTGAAAAATTCATAGCAGTAATTTGAAGGCTTTGATGTGTACGCCAAGTGGAAAGGAGGGAAAAAGAGTGAATTCTAGATCATGGCATATGCTTTTAGTAATATTGCTACAGAGCTGTTTATTATAGTAAGCATTATGTTTTATGTTTTCGTTTGGTCTGTTATGAAATTATTATATTATGGATGTCTATTTATTATTTCATTATAGATAATTTTTTTGAAGAAGATTATCCATTTAATACTTTGTTAAAGTTTATCTACAAGCAGCTGATGCATGCAGGTTGCAAGTAACTTCATAAAATGATTTGCAGCAGCTTTTTATTAAACAGGAAGGTTGCAAGTAGGTCATGCAGACAGCTTACAAGCAGCTGAAGAAAAGCCGTGCAGATGCTTCCTGAAAAGCCTCGCGGCTGCTTCCTTTCTTCTATAAATAGAGGAGTTTTCAGTTCATTATGCACATCAGTTTGAAAGTTCAATAATATATCAGTTTCTCTCTATACTTGTCTTTAGTTTATTTACTTTACAATCGTTATTTTATAACACGTTATCAGCACGATACTCTGTCATCTCGAGCAAATACTTTAAGAGTATCAAAGGTACGAACTTTCTTTTTCTAAATAATGTCAAATCTTTCTAAACTTGGATTTGTAGCCCTAGATATATCGGGCAAAAGCTACATGTCTTGAGTGCTTGATGCTGAAATTCATCTTGATGTGATGGGTCTGAAAATTAGGCATCAAACCAAGACCGTGCCAAAGCAATGATATTCATACGCCATCACTTTGATGAGGGCCTGAAAATGGAATATCTTACTGTTAAAGATCCAGTCACATTGTGGAATAATTTGAAAGATATATATGACCACCTGAAGATGGTCGTTCTTCCACAGGCACGTTATGACTGGACTCATTTAAGGCTACAAGATTTTAAATCTATCATTGAGTATAATTCTACTATGTTCAGGATTATTTTCCAATTGAAATTATGTGGTCATAATATTACTGATCATGATATGTTGGAAAAAACTTTCACCACTTTTCATGCCTCGAATATGCTCCTGCAGCAGCAATATCGAGAGATGGGATTCAAAAAGTATTCTAAACTTATCTCACATCTTCTTGTAGCCAAGCAACATAATGGGCTATTAATGAAAACCCATGAAAGTCGACCAACTGGTTCTTGTCCATTCCCTGAAGTGAATGAGACAAACTTCTACCAAGCTAAGCATGGAAGAGGTCGTAGCCCCAGTCGTGGTCATGGCCGTGTTCGGGGAAGAAAATCTAATCATGGTAATAATAATGCACCGAACAACCCTCCTCATCACCAGGAGTTAAAAAGGAAGGAACAAAAGCATGAAGCGGTGCAAGCCACAAATGCAGAAAATGCATGCTATATATGTGGCGGAAAAGGGCACTGGTCACATATCTGTCGCACGCCAAAACACCTGGTTGAACTTTATCAAGCCACCCTGAAGAAGACAGACAAAAATGCTGAAGCAAATTTTGTTTCTGAAGATAATTAGACTTCATGCATTTGGATGTAGTTGATTACTTTGCACTCCCAGAAGGAGAAACAGGTCATGTAATCGCTGATGAATCTGTAGAAATGTAAATATTTTAATTTTTGTTGTTTGTAGTAGATAGTATGGTTATGTAATAAAAGTTATTCTTTGACAATAATATTTATTATAGATATTTTGTTTATGTCATTTTGAAGAATATGGATAATCCTCAAATTATGTTTGGATCAAAGACTAATCATGAAGATATTTGTGTAATTGATAGTGGAATAACTCATGCCATATTCAAAGAACAGAAATACTTTTCTTATTTGCATAGGAAAAAAACAAATGTTTCTACAATTTCTGGTAATATAAGTTTGATTGAAGGCTCCGGAAAAGCTATTGTATTTCTGCCTAAGGGAACAAAACTTATTATAAATAATGCATTATTCTCCTCCAAGTCCCGAAGAAACTTGTTGAGTTTTATAGATATCGCTGAAATAGGTATCATGTTGAGACAATAGCTGAAATGAACGAGGAATATCTTTGTATTCAAAGAATATTTCTAGCCAGAAATGCATTGTAGAAAAGTTACCAACTTTATCTTCTGGCTTATACTATTCAAAGATCAGTACAGTTGAAGCACACTCTATCGTAAATCAGAAGTTTACTGATTCAAATACTTGTGTGCTTTGGCATGGACGTTTGGGCCATCCTGGATCAATAATGATGAGACGAATTATTGAAAATTCAAGTGGGCATCCACTAAAGAACCTGAAGATTCTTACAAATGATGAATTTTCTTGTGATGCTTGTTATCAAGGCAAAATGATTACTAGGCCATCACCAATGAAGGTTGACATGGAATCCCCTGCCTTTTTAGAGCGTATACATGAGGATATATGTGGACCTATCCACCCATCAAGTGGGTTGTTTAGATATTTTATGGTCCTAATAGATGCATCTTCAAGATGGTCTCATGTATGCCTACTATCATCTCGCAACCTGGCGTTTGCAAAGCTATTAGCCCAAATAATTCGATTAAGGGCACAATTCCCAGATTATCCTATAAAGGCTATTCGCCTTGATAATGCTGGAGAATTCTCATCTCAAGCTTTTGATGATTATTGTCTATCAATTGGGATAAAAGTTGAACATCCTGTAGCTTATGTTCATACTCAAAATGGCCTTGCAGAGTCATTTATTAAACGCCTGTAATTAATAGCAAGACCACTACTTATGAAAATAAAATTGCCCACTACAGTTTGGGGCCATGCTATCTTGCATGCAACATCACTTATTCGTCTCAGACCGACACATTATAATAAATATTCTCCGTCACAATTAGTTTTTGGTCATGAACCAAATATTGCCCATCTACGAATTTTTGGATGCGCTGTATATGTTTCAGTAGCACCACCACAGTGTAGTAAGATGGGCCCACAGAGAAGGTTGGAAATATATATTGGGTTTGAATCACCCTCTATTATTCGCTATCTTGAACCATTGACGGGAGATTTATTTACTGCTCGATTTGCAGATTGTCAATTTGATGAAACAAATTTCCCACAATTAAGGGGAGAGAAAAAGGAAATCAAAAGAGAAATTGTGTGGAAAGTTTCATCATTATCACATTATGATCCACGTACCCCTATATGTAATCAGGAGGTCCAGAAGATCATCAATTTACAGAATATAGCAAATCAAATGCCAGACGGATTTACTGATTTGAAAAGGATAACTAAATCACATATCCCTGCAGAGAATGTGCATATCCGAATTATTGTCCCAACAGGACCATCTACTAGCATGATAGCTAGTAAACCCAAAGTACACCTGAAGTGTGGTAGGACTTTGGGTTATAAGGATCGAAATCCTAGCAAAAGAAAATCGACAAATGATCAAAATAATACTATGAAGGGATCTCTTGAAGAGAACCAAGGTCTGATTAGTTCTGAGGTTCCTGAAGAAATCAATGAACCCGAGACTCAAGTGAGTGAGGAACTTTTATTAAGTTCTACTGGTGATGGAATTAATTTTAATCGATCTGAAATAGTGGTGGATAATATTTTTGCATATAATGTTGCACTAAACATTATGCAAGATAGCGAAGATCTTGAACCCTGATCTATCGAAGAATGTCGACAAAGATCTAATTGGCCAAAATGGCATGAGGCAATTCAATCGGAATTGAAGTCACTTGCTAAAAGAAAGTTCTTTGGACCAGTAGTCCAAATACCTGCTGGTATAAGCTAGTTGGTCATAAATGGGTTTTTGTGCGGAAAAGAAATGATAAAGATGAAGTTGAAAGATACAAGGCGGATTTAAAATGCCCGAAGCAAATTCAAAATCTCGAAAAATGTATTCAATCAGATTACAAAGATCTTTGTACGGTTTAACGCAATCTGGGCGCATGTGGTATAATCGCCTTAATGAATATTTATTGAAAGAAGGTTACATAAATGATGTTATTTGTCCATGTATTTTTATAAAGAAAATGGCATCAGAATTTGCTATACTTGATATTTATGTTGATGACATAAATCTTGTTGGAACTCTAGAAGAGCTCCAAAAGGCAATTGAATATCTTAAGAAAGAATTTGAGATGAAAGATCTTGGAAAGACAAAACTTTGTCTTGGTCTGCAAATTGAACATTTAGGAGACGAGATCTTTATCCATCAATCTGCCTATACAGAAAGGATCTTAAAATGCTTTTACATGGAGAAAGCACTCCCATTGAGTACACCAATGGTTGTTCGATCACTTGAAGTGAATAAGGACCCGTTCCGACCTCCAGAAGAGGATGATGAACTCCTTGGTCCCGAAGTACCCTATCTTAGTGCAATTGGCGCACTAATGTATCTTGCTAATGCTACAAGGCCTGACATATCATTTTCTGTTAATTTACTAGCAAGATATAGTTCTTCTCCTACACCGAGACATTGGAACGGGATTAAGCATATAATGCGATATTTAAAGGGAACTCTTGATATGAGTTTTCTTTATGCTAACAAAGATAGTGCATATCTTGTTGGTTATGCAGATGCGGGTTATTTATCTGATCCCCATAAAGCTCGATCTCAAACCGAGTACGTATTTACATATGGAGGTACTGTCATATCATGGCGCTCCACAAAGCAATCTATTGTTGCTACTTCTTCAAATCATGCTGAGATAATAGCTATTCATGAAGCAAGTAGGGAATGCGTATGGTTGAGATCAATAATTCATTTTATTCGAGAAAAATGCGATTTGGAATTTAAGAAAAGACCCACAATTTTATACGAAGACAATTTTGCATGCATAGCCCAATTGAATGGAGGATCTATAAAAGGAGATAGAAACGAAGCACATTGAACCAAAATTTTCTACACACATGAGCTTCAGAAAAATGGTGACATAGATGTGCAACAAATCTGTTCAAGTAACAGTCCGGTAGATTTGTTCACTAAGTCTTTACCAACTTCAACTTTTGAGAAAATTGTATATAAGATTGGAATACGGTGACTCAAATATTTGAAACAAGATTTTCATTAGGGGGAGTAAAATATGCGTTGTACTCTTTTTTTCCTTACTAAAGTTTTTCCCATTGAGTTTTTCTTGTAAGATTTTTAATGAGGCAGCTCGAAATGCGTATTACTAAATATATGTACTCTTTTTCCTTCACTAGATTTTTTCCCACTGGGTTTTTCCTGATAAGGTTTTAATGAGGCACATTGTCTTTAATGAACATCCAAAGGGGAGTGTTATGAAATTATTATATTATGGATGCCCATTTATTACTCCACTATAGATAATCTTCCTGAAGAAGATTATCCATGTAATACTTTATTGAAGTTTATCTACAAGCAGCTGATGCAGGCAGGTTGCAAGCAACTCAATAAAATGATTTACATCAGTTTCTTATTAAACAAACAGGTTACAAGCAACTCATGCAGATAACTTACAAGCAGCTGAAGAAAAGCCTTGCAACTGCTTCCTGAAAAGGTCACAACTTCTTCCTTTCTTTTATAAATAGATGAGTTTTCAGTTCATTACGTACATCAGTTTGAAAGTTCAATAATATATCAGTTTCTCTCTATACTTGTCTTTCGTTTATTTATTTTACGGTCGTTATTTTATAACATGTTCTAACTTGTTTACAATTCTTCTTTTTTTTTAAAAAAAAAATTTCTTTTTTTTTAAAAAAAAAATTTCTTTTTTTTGTCTGTTTATGATTTCTTTAACATTTATTAATTTTATTTCATTTGGAAGGTTTTCTATTTAAGATAGCTTTTTGTGTTCTTATTTTTGAGTCTATAAACTGTAACAAGGAGGGGTCCGCGGGGATCATGTGGTCAAAAGGAAGAATTAGTGTTGGGGTAAAATCAGAGGAGCCCATCCACGAGGTGTGTAAAAAAGGATTCTAGTTCTAGCATAACGGGAACACATGGTTACCAGAAGCCGACAAAACAAAAAATGAGATCAGTGTACGAATTGGATTCATCGTACTATCGGTTTCCACGTGTTCTTAGTCACGTGAGTAGCAGGAGTTTGATTTACACGTGTCCTTTTTCCTTTTTTTAAAAACTATTGTCTGTAGGTCACTTTATGGGGCAGCTCCACCATGCTTCTTAGCCTTTGAATTTAGGGGTAGACATATATCGGGTAAAATCGATAATTCGAACTGTTAATTATTTATTAGATTATCGGTATTAGGTTAACATTTTAGTAACGGGTTAATTTTTTTTTTTATAGGGTTATCGGTTCGGGCTCGGTTTGCAATTCTGTTATTGGGTAAAAACCGATAACCCAATAAGAATTAACTAATTTATTAGTTTACCATTAAGTATATACATACTATACTAGTTTCATAATTCCTTTTCAGTTTTCCTTATTCTTTCTCAATTTTTTCGCCGCACCCCTACCTCTGTACCTCACCAATTCTCCGCCAGTCCGCCTCACCACGGCTCACGCCCTCACCGTCAAGACTCAGGCCGGCGTCACTCGTCAGTCGCATCACGCCTTCACCAGTCAGCCCGTCAAGACTCAGGCCGGCGTGTAAGTTTTTAGTTGCTTCATCTTCATCGTTTTTTTAGTTTGCTTGAAAGCATTCTGGCTCAGAATTTTTCTTTTGGGGGTTGTGATATGTATGTGTGTGCTGCTATTGTTTGATATCTTGTTCTAATCGTTTGTCTAGTCTTTAAACGTTTTTGGAGATTCTGTTTTATCAGAAATGAAATGGGCTTTGACAATAATTTGGATGTATAAATTTTGGTACCCCAACAACTTTAGTTTCCAAGTTGAGTAATTTAACTTCATATTGATACGTCTGATAAACGTTGGTACCGCCAGCAACTTTAGTTTCCAAGTTGAGTAAGCGTACAACGTTCTTTTCGCAGTTTTATTTATTATCTATTTCTTGACTTTTCGCTCAAGATAATTGAGAACTCGACAGTTTTATATATTGCGAAATTATTTTAGTTGTTTTATCTTATCGGGTAAACCGATAACTGAACCGATAATGATCGATGACCGATTACCAATATCTTATCGGTTTGGTTATCGGGTTATAATATTTGTAAACCGATAATCGATAGGCAAAATCAATAATTTTAATAACCGAACCGAACCGACCGATGCCCACCCCTATTTGAATTGCTACCAAATTTTATCTAGCCATACACACATTTAACGTGGTGTTCTCTGACAAGTAGTGTTCATTGCACTGCAACAAATATGAGCTACAACGACATTTAATTAATGACCTTTATAATAAATATCGAAAAAATAATAATTTATTAATATTCATTAGAAAAGATTACAAAAATACTGACATTTAATTAAAAATGAAAAAAATATTGTGACATTTGGTTTAAATGTCACATATATTTTTTTTTTTTTTGGTAATTATCGAATTTATTATCATGAAAACGC
The DNA here is from genome assembly GCA_005239505.1 of Nicotiana paniculata. NCBI lineage: Eukaryota > Viridiplantae > Streptophyta > Magnoliopsida > Solanales > Solanaceae > Nicotiana > Nicotiana paniculata. The sequence goes on from ML319023.1 coordinate 30,381, forward strand.
AATATTTACATCTCATAAATTAAAACAGAAAAAATTCCTAGCATATCACCCATCTGGACATGACATTACTAATTAAATGTCACATAATTAGTAATAAAATGATATTTAGTTAGTGACATTTATAATAAATGTCAACAAATTACTACTTTTTCTTTCTTGGTATAAAGAAAATTACTACTAACTAATTTCAAAAAGAGAGAAAAATATTTTTTGCAAAATTTCCCTCTGAAAATCTTCCCAGGAAAAAACCCTACTCCAGGTTCATTTTCTCCTCCCCAATTTCTCTATCTCATCCAAATCCCTCCACCCAACCTCAAGCACCTTCAGGAATAGCAGTATGAATGTATCCTAGAGTACTGTCTTCTTGCTTAATTCTCTCTTTCCATCTCTTTGTGTACTGATATCGACACATTGAAAATCACCATTTTTCTTTCTTTCTTGGTTAGATTCGAATTGTTCCCTCTTTCTGGAGTGTATTTTGATTTCATGGAGGAATTGAATCATGTTTAGAAGTATTCTAAGTTTATAATTTCGAAGCATAATCTATGTTGTGATTTTATTTTGTGAGTGTAATATTGTGGTTATTTAATATGGATCTGCAAAATAGAAGTTATGGGGTGTTATTGTACAATATACTGGTGTGGATATCACTTTCACAGATTGTGCTCTAAGAGTGTTTGACAAAATTCTTGAGAGAGCATTTTAAATTCTTTGACCTTCCGTATTGTTTATTTATTTCCGAATATGAACTAAATTGATGAGGTTTCCTGAATTCTTATCTGATTCAATGATGTGCGGGCCAGCAACAAAGGTTTCTTCTAATCTCAAGGCTGCACAACTCATATGCTGCTTTATTCATAAGGAAAGCTAACAATGCTTATTGTCTGTTGTTGCCTTTCACACCTCCATTGTGAGTATCACTGCGCTTTATCTGTGAGAAATTTTAAGCTTAGTAACTTGTTCATGAGAAGAATATGTTTCCTTCAATATTTTTGGGAACCAGGAAGTCATACTTCTTCTCCGTTCTTTGTGTCCTGTATATGTGTGTGTCTGTTTGAGTTTGTATCTCGTTTTCTTTTTCCTTTTTATTAGTTGATGGAAGATAACTCCTGGAATAGTTCAGTTGGTTGCTCTACTGCATAAAGATGATGTTCCTGGTAAAAGATGTTGCACTATATAACTTCTTCATATTTTTAAATCATTCTTGCATGTAGATTATGATATATATCTTCTTTTAATTTTCAACTACTTGCTAATTTATAACCCATTTAATAAAAATATAGATTGACTACCTTAACAACCTGCTTGTCTCAATTTAAGGGAAATAGCAAAATTGGAGAGGAAGCTGCTAAAGGAAAATAGCAGAAAGAGTGGAATTGGAGGAGAAGCTGCTAAAGGGAAGCAACAGAAAGAGTTGTGGAAGTGAAGAAATCTCTTGTTTCTGAACTAGTTGCATTTTACATGAATCCAGACTAATAGTTTGATCCAATCATTATTCAATTATAAAGACGTACAATTATGCACAATTTCATTCTTGGAATTAGTTATAGAGATCTTCTATATACATACAAATAGTTTATTTCGGTTCACATTCTCTATGTTGAATGACATTTGTAACTATATAAATTTGATATTTGATGGTTATGATTTCTATATTTCTAGTAAATATGCTTTCAATAGTAAGTGCAAACGTCGATGAGTAATTTTGACATTAACAAGCTGTATTGCATAAGTGTCACTAAACTAAAATTCCCGACACTTCTAAATGTCGTAAATAAAATAAATTAGAAACTAATATTTTTTTAACGGCATTATGTGAAATGTCACAAATTATATTATGACATTTTCATAAAAGTCAATAAATAAATGTGTTAGTCTTTTACCGACATTAGTAAAAATGTCAGAGAACTCTCGACATTGAAATTTACGATATTTGAACTAAGTGTAAAATAAATGTCGGTAAGTGAATTTGTGACATTATGTGACTTAATACGACATTTATAAAATGTCGTCGTAGCTCATATTTCTTGTAGTGTTCTGTCGTGATTTATGTGACTGTATTCAAATTTAAAGAGTTAATAGTTTATTGTAATTATATATATATTTTAAATATTTTAAATTATTAATTATAATAATTTATAATATTTTTACACAATACTTAAATACGTAAATTTTATTCAAAAAATTTAAAGATTCTATATCAAATTAATACACGATAAAAATTATAAGGTTTTGAACATCAAAAAGTAAAAGTATTACATAAATTAAGACAGAGTGAATTATTGCGACAAGGCTGACTGAATTTGTAGCTCAACATGCATCAGTATTTAATATCATTCAATTTCATTAATTTTCCATACTTGCACCTTCATAATGACATCTAATCGTCTATTCATTACAAAATTACGATAACGATATGCATAAGTAATATTATACACGGTTAAAATCGGGCTCATCTTACTAATTAACCGAGACCAAGGGACTTTGAGCAAGACATATTTGACATGTCTTTAGTCTTTTAATGAATATTCCAAGAGTTTCATGGAATTTCAGAGATCTCTTATTTGATCTCTTTGTGCATATTCCGAGAGTTTATGGAATTGCCGAGATAGTCTATGAAGGACATATGTAGCCTTATTTATAGGCATGGATTAGGGTTTGGGTGGAGTAGCCACCAAGTAACCATAATAGACTCCTAATATTTCAGGAGTCGTCTTGAGTTTAGAATTTATCTTGATTTGTTAAAATTTCAGTGTCTACAGGACCATCGATCCTAATGAGCATGTTACTTCTTATACTTGCGCAATAAAGAGGAATGATTTAGAAGATGATGAGATTGAGTCCATTTTGCTGAAAACGTTTGGGGAAACTTTATCTAAGGGGGCGATGATATGGTACCACAATTTGCCGCCCAATTCCATTGATTCCTTCGCCATGCTTGCAGATTCCTTCGCCAAAACACATGCCAGAGCAATAAAAGTCGCGACTAGGAAGTGGGACCTCTTCAAAGTGAAATAGAAGGACAACAAAATGTTAAGGGAATTTGCATCTCGGTTCTAGATGGAACGCATGGACCTACCACCGGTCGCAGATGATTGGGCTGTCTAAGCCTTTACTCAAGGTTTGAACGTATGAAGTTCAATAGAATCATGACAGCTAAAGCAGAATTTAATTGAGAATCCAGCCGTGACCTGGGCCGATGTGCATAATCGGTACCAGTCGAAAATCAGGATCGAGGATGATCAGTTAGGGACCCCTCGAGTTCCATTTATCCAAACATGCTTGTCGGTAGAATTTAAAGGGACTTCGACAGAGAACCCCGATCGAACAGAGATCGGTATCAACCATACGACATAGATCGTAGAAGAAGCGGTCCAGGAAGCAACCCCATTCGAAGTGATCAAAGGAATTATCGTGGACAGAGCTCCCAAGGGATCATGAGTAAAAGTGGCTTCGATAAACATGTCGAGCCCACAGAAGCACCACGACTATCAGAATACAACTTCAGCATCGACGCATCAGGAATTGTATCAGCCATTGGATGGAGAAAGGATACTAGATGGCCTACACCCCTTCAGACCGACTCGGCACAAAGGAACCCTAATCAAATATGCAAATACCATGGTACTCATGGTCATAGAACCGAGGACTGCAGACAACTAAGGGAGAAAGTATCCCGTCTGTTCAACGAGGGCCACCTTCAAGAATTCTTGAGCGACCGAGCTAAAAATCACTTCAGCGACAGGGACGTAAACAAGAAGAATGAAGAGGAAGAACCATAACACGTGATTCATATGATCTTTGGTAGGGTCGACATTCCACAGGGACCTGTGTTCAAGCGTACTAAGGTGTCGATAACCAGGGAAAAGTGAACTCCAGACTAAGTCTTAGAAGGGACCTTGTATTTCAATGACGAGGAAGGAGAGGGGATCTCACAACCCCACAATGATGAACTGGTAATCTCTATTCTTATGAATAAAATTCAGGTTAAACGTGTTTTAATTGATCCAGGGAGCTCGGCCAACAATATTCGATCGAGGGTCGTGGAGCAACCCGGCCTGCAGGATCAGATTGTTCCCGCAGCTGGGTTTCTCAATGGCTTCAACATGGCGAGTGAAACTACCAAGGGTGAAATCATATTGCTAGTGAACGTAGCTGGAATTCAAGAAATAAAGTTCCATGTAATCTAGGGCGATATGAGATACAATGATCTACTCGGATGACCGTGAATTCATAACATGAGGGCGGTCCCCTCAATCCTTCACCAAGTTTTGAAATTCCCAATATCGGAAGGAGTGAAAACGGTGTATGGGGAACAACATGCCGCCAAAGATATGTTTGCGGTCAATGAAGTGATACTGGTATCGGTGCCCCCATCAGCAAAGGGATCAGAGTCAAAAGGAAAGTATGATGCCAAATAGCAACCACATGCACCAGTCTCGACTCAGTCGGAGAAATAGGGAACGAGCGAGGATGATGATTATCGGATCCCCTGATCCTTCTTAATACCCGATGATTCCAACGCTACTAAATCGACAGTCGAAGAGCTGGAATAAGTCATACTGATCGAGGACCTGCCCGAACGAAAGGTATACCTGGGCACGGGGTTGACTCCCGAGATCAGGAAAGAACTTATTCAATTCCTTTTATATAACATGGCTTGTTTTGATTGGTCCCATCTCGATATGACAGGGATCCCACCAGAAATCACTACACATCGGCAAAGCTTGGACCTGAAGTTTCGTCCAGTGAAGCAAAAGAGAAGGCCTCTGTTCGATGTTAAGCATGAATTCATCAAGGATGAGGTAACCAAATTTCTCAAAATAGGGTGCATTCAGGAAGTAAAATATCCTGAATGATTAGCAAACGTAGTGGTAGTCCCTAAGAAGGGAAATGAACTTAGAATGTGCGTAGACTATAAAGATTTAAACAATTCCTGCCCCAAGGATTTTTCTTCCTTTACGGAATATCGATCACATGATCGACGCCACGGTCGGCCACGAGATTCTCAATTTTATCGATGCCTACTCTGGGTACAATCAAATACATATGAACTCGGAGGATTAGGAAAAAACTTTGTTTATCACTAAATACGACACCTATTATTATAACGTAATGCCGTTTGGACTAAAAATACTAGTGCAACTTATCAACACCTAGTAACTCGAATGTCGAAGAGAATATAGGTAAGTCAATGAAAGTATATATTGATGACATGCTAGTTAAGTCCCTACACGCAGAGGACCATTTGAAAAATTTGCAGGAGACCTTCGACATACTAAGAAAGTACAACATGAAGCTCAACCAGAGAAGCGCGTGTTCGGGGTTGGCTCAGGCAAGTTCTTCGGTTTCATGGTATCAAATCGAGGGATCGAGATCAAACCCGATGGAATCAAGGCCATCGAAGAAATCACGATCGTGGATAATGTCAAGGTCGTATAAAGATTAACAGGGCGCATAGCCGCCCTAGGTCGATTCATTTCGAGGTCCTCAAATAGGAGTCACCGGTTCTTCTCACTGCTTAAGAAGAAGAGCAATTTTGCATGGACCCCGGAATGCCAGCAAGCCTTAGAAGAATTAAAACGGTACATGTTGATCCCGCCACTGCTTCACACCCCGAAAGCTGATGAGCAACTCTACTTATATTTAGCTATCTCGGAAATAGCAGTAAGAGGGGGTCATAGTTCGAGAAGAGAAAGGTACGAAATTCTCTGTTTATAATGTTAGTAGAACCTTAGGTGTGGCCGAGACCCGATACCCACACTTAGAAAAATTAGCGTTTGCTTTAATAAGCGCCTTTAGGAAATTATAACCATATTTTTAGTGTCACCGAATTTGTGTTGTGACTACCTATCCCCTTCGCAATATTTTGCACAACCCCGAACTCTCGGATTGATTGGCCAAATGGGCCGTCGAGATCAGCGGGTCCGATATCGAGTATTAACCCCGAACGGCCATCAAGTCTCAAATCTTGGCAGACTTCGTGGCCGACTTCATGCCAGCCCTCGTGCATAAGGTCGAAAAGGAACTATTATTAAAATTGAATACATCATCGGGGGTGTGGACCCTCTTCAGAGACGACGCTTCGAACGTGAAGGGTCCGGTCTAGGCATCATTTTGAAGCCGCCCATAGGTAATACAATTAGACAATCTATCAGAACTTCAATTTAACTAACAATGAGGCCGAGTTTGAGGCCATAATTGCAGGTCTCGAGCTGGATAAAAGTTTTGGAGCGGAGGTCATCGAGGCCAAATGTGATTCCCTACTTGTGGTAAACCAAGTCAACAGAACTTGCGAGGTTCGAGAAGACCAATTGCAGAGGTACTTGGATAAACTACATGTGGCTCTACATCGATTTAAAGAATGGACCTTGCAGCACGTACCTCGGGAATAGAACAGCGAGGCTGATGCCCTTGCAAACTTGGGGTCATAGGTCGAAGATGACGAACTTAGCTCGGGAACTGTCGTACAACTTTTGAGGTTAGTGATCGACGAAGGCCGCGCCGAAATAAACTCTACAAGTCTGACCTGGGATTGGAGAAATAAATATATCGAATACCTAAAGAGCGGGAAGCTTCCATCGGACCCTAAGGAATCGAGGACTCTACGAACAAAGGCAACACAGTTCACATTGGCCGAGGATGGAACACTGTTTAGGGGAATGTTCGATGGACCATTGACAATATGTTTGGGACCAGGAGACACTGACTACGTCCTACGGGAGATTCACGAAGGCACTTGTGGAAATCATTCCAGTACCGAGTCATTGGTTCACAAAGTTATCAGAGCAGGGTACTATTGGGCTGATATGGAAAGGGATACAAAAGAGTTCATTCGTAAGTGAGACAAATGTCAAATGTATGCACCGATGATTCACCAGCCCGAGGAGAAACTATACTCAGTCTTATCCCCATGGCCGTTCTTGAAATGGGGAATGGACATCGTCGGCCCTCTTCCATCGGCCCCAGGTAAAGCCCAATTTATTTTGTTTATGACTGATTATTTTTCTATGTAGGTTGAAGCATAGTCTTTCGCGAAAGTCAGAGAAAAATAAGTCATAGACTTCACTTGGTATCACATTATATGTCGATTTGGGATGCCTGCCGAGATTATGTGTAATAATGGAAAGCAGTTCATCGGTGGAAAATGCCAAAATTTCTCGAGGATCACAAGATTAAAAGGATTTTATCGACACCATATCATCCCAGTGGAAATGGAAAAGCTGAATAAAACAAACAAGACCATCATACAAAATCTAAAGAAAAGATTGACCAACGCTAAGGGGAAATGGAGAGAGATACTGCCCGAGGTTCTTTGAGCGTACCGCACGACATCAAAGTCCAGTACAGGGGCAACACCGTTCTCTTCAGTCTATAGTGACGAAGCTCTTATCCCGGTCGAAGTCGGGGAACCTAGCCTCAGGTTTCGATATGCAACGGAAGAATCAAATCACAAGACTATGAGTACAAGTCTTGAATTGCTGGATGAAAGACAGGAAGCCTCCCTCGTTCGAATGGCCGCGCGGAAACATCGGATCGATAGGTATTACAATCGAAGAGCCAATTATCGACACTTTAAAATCGGGGACTTAGTACTAAGAAAAGTCACCCTCAACACTCGAAACCCGAATGAAGGAAAACTTGGCCCAAACTGGGAGGGACCATATCAGGTCCTAGACATCATCGGAAAAGGATCCTATAAGCTCGGCACGATGAACAACGAGCAATTACCAAACAATTGGAACGCTCTACTCCTCAAACGATACTAATGCTGAGGTGTGACCTTCTCTATTTTAATTTATATTTTAAATTAACCGATTGCAGGTGTTCAATTGAAGACCTCGATGATTCTTCAACACAAAATCCTTAGATCTGAAAGAACGCGTTGCACTCTTTTTTCCTTAGTCTGGTTTTTTTCCCAAATGGGTTTTTCTGGTGACGGTTTTAATGAGGCAACCATTGTTCGTGCTAAGTTAGAGCTTTTCAATAGTATCCGAGACTTCTTTACAATAAACCTCGAATACTGGGGGGAATCACCCTCGAATGTCAACTTTGTTGCAAGGAAAGTATTTCGTTTCAACAGGGTCTTGATAGGTAAATTTTGTAAGGGAAAACGGTCAAGTGAGCCGTGTCCATGTAGGTTACTCGATCCCTAACATCAAACATGTACGCATGTATAATCATCTATTAAGAGAAGTATTTTTCCTTGCCAAATATTTCATGCCTTAGAAAAATTTTACTTTACAATTTCATACTCTTGATCTATTGTGTAAACAAGCTTAATGGCCGATCACAACTGAAACTCGAACAACTAACCCCACACTCAGGGACTGCCGTCTGAAAAATAGACGTGACCGAATTATTAAAACCTCGAGATCGTAAGACCTTAAAAAGGCAACTCTCAATTTTTATAGGCCACAACCACCCACTCAGGGACTGACACTTTGAACAAGTTCGAAGTGCAACGAGAAAACAAGCCCAAGAGGCAAGTCCCAAACTAAAGAGGCTATGGCCAAATTAACACCGTTCGGTGACGTCCTAATAATAAGATAGGACTTCGAATATTTTCATAAACCGGTTAAAAAGGATACCCTCGGCTCGAACAAATTCTTTATTTCATGCTAAGGCATTACGAAAAAAAGGTTTCAATGATATCGACCCTCGAAAACCCTAATGGGTACAAATTTGTTCGAACTCTCGAACAATTACTTATCTCATGCTAAGGCATAACAAATTTTAAACTTTTCAAGCCGAATGGAGGAAAAAACCATTCTTTTTTACAAAGGCCACATTGACCTAATACAAAAGCCTAAGGATCATTTTTATTTTTGAGTTCGAGAAATCATCCTCACTCAACTATAACCTAAGGGTTATCCTAATTCGAGTTCGAGTAAGCACTCACGCGACACTAATTCGATTTCAGCCAAAATTTCCCGAGTCTCGAACCTAAGATACAATTTCATAATGCATAGAATGAAACAAAATGAAATAAAGACAAGACAAAAATAAAAAGGTAAGGGTCTTTGTATATATGTCAAAATTTATTTACAAGGGAAACATGGTCTGATCAAGGTTCTATACAAAAATTTAAGGGAAAAATCCTAAGTGCCTAATCTTCCATGGGAACTGCATCTTCACTATCAGGATCCCCTCCGCTCTCGGACCCGCTTACGCTCCCAGCGTCATCATCATCAGAAGATTCCAATGCCTTAGCGTCGATTTCGAGCTCTTTAGCATTTTTGATCTCATCAGTGAGATCAAAACCTCGAGCATGGATTTCCTCGAGGGTTTCCCTTCGAGACAGGCATTTAGCAAGCTCGGCCACCCAATATGCCTGAGTTTGGGCAACGTCGGCAATTTACTTTACTTGAGCTTGATCGGCTTCAGCATTAGACCGGTAGACGGCCACAATCGCCTCAACATCAGCCTTGGCCTTCTCAGCTTCAGATTTAGCCGATGCAAGTTCGGTGACCAAACGAGCCTCTAGCTCCTCAATTTTTTTGGCATGTGCCAAGCTCTTCTCTTTTATCCCCTGGAGCTGATTTTCAGCCGATGACAAGTACGCTCGAGCAGCCTCCTTCTCTGAGGCGAGGCGGTCCATGTTTTGCTTCCATGATAAGGTCTCCGCCTTCACCACATCAACCTCTCCACGAAGTTGCTCGATTATCTCGAGCTTCTGCTGGACTTGTGAGATCAAATTATTAGCCATCACCCCCGAACCGATGCCATGAGCTTCTAAGATTTTTACTACCTGCTCGATCAGGTTGCTTTGTTCTTTCTGATCTGCAGCTAGCTCAGCTCCGAGGTCCTTGATTTCTTCTTCTTTCTGCCTGTTGAGAAGTTTAAGGGCATTCTTCTCCTCAGTAATCCCTTGAATATCGGCCTCGTACCGACTCAGTTTTTCTCGAGATCTCGAAAATGCCTTCTGATGAAGCACCGAGGCCTACACAGATAGAATAAAAGAAATTAGACAAGAAGAGAAAAAATTCAAGCATGATATCCACGAGGGGAGTTAAGGCTTACCCGATTCAAAGTTTGTTGTGCCTCATTGAAGAGACTCGATGCTCCGCCCGAATCCTTCCTAGATATATCCAAGTCACTCAGGCCACTAGTATCTTCGAACCCAGTAAAGTAACCATGGAAAGGGTCCTCCCCTCCGTGGGCTCGTTCTATGAAAGGGGTCTTCAAGGTCCGAGCCTCCTGAATCATCCCCTCAAAAAATGAAGGATGCGACAGAGAGTCTCCGATTTCTATTGCCCCAAGTGGGTCACTCGGGAGTTCTCTTCATCTCGAGGAGCCTTGAGACCGGCCTTTACAGCCATATCCACCATTTGTTCACTTTGGTGGGAGGCATATTCATCCTTTGACGGCTCGGGGATTTTTCCCAAGTCTCTTTTCGAGACCCCCTCAGCTCGAGGTGGAATCTCTTCAACCCTCACCGACCCAGTGGCCTTTAGAGCCTCGGTGTTCATCTTCACTCGTTCCACCAACCCGAAATCGTCTTCTTTCTCTTCTTCTTCTTCCTCTTCCTCTATTAGGAGTCGAACTGACTCCATGGTCAGAGGGAAGATGTTCTTTTTGGGCTTATGAGCCACTCTCTTCTTAAGCTCTGGATCCTCAGAGATCGAGGTCATTTTTCTCTTTTTATCCTTTACCGGCTTCGGAACTGGAATTGAGTCTCTTCTTCACTAGATGGGTGCCTCATGACTGCATCTTTGCCTAGACCTGCAGGAGAAAAAATTGAGTGAGTTTGGAGGAATGTTTTAACCAAATCGTCAAATACATGAAAAGGGCTTACCATGATTTTTGGCTTCCCACCGGCCTTTCGATAAATCGCGCCATGCGCGCTCTGCGTATGTTGAGGTTGAGACTAGGTCCCTAACCCAGCTCTCAAGGTTAGGAATTGCACCAGGCATCTAGGCTGCCGCTACACCATGAAAAAGAATGTCTATGAGAAAAATTGAAGAAGAAAAATAACAAATAGAAACTAATAGTGGGATTGTACTTACGTTTCATATTCCACTTCTCGAAAAATGATATCTTCTCGGCTGGAATCAGGTCCGAAGTCTTCACTCGGACGAATCGACCCATTTACCCTCGATCTTTATCCTTGTCTATGGTGGAGATGAAAAACTTGGTGGCCTGGCGCTGGAGATTTATTAGCCCACCTCGATAAAGCCGGGGGATGTATAACCTGATGAGGTAGTTGAGGGTGAAGGGGAGCCCTTCGAATTTGCTCACAAAGAATCAGAGCAATATTACGATCCTCTAGAAGGAGGGATGGATTTGACTGAGGGTCACCTGGTACTTTCTGCAGAAGTCCATGATGATTGGGTCGAGGGGACTCAACGTGAAAGGGTAAGTGTAAACACTCAAGAACCCTTCCACGTGGGTGGTAATATCTTCCTCAAGTGCTGGTATCACGACCTCTTTGTTCTGCCAGTTACAATCCTTCTTCACTTTTTCGAGGAAATTCTCAAGTATCGAGCATATGTATCTCGATACTGGCTCGCAATGACCGGTGACCGATAAGGTTTTGTCATTCTTGAAATCAGAACTGATATTGCACCCCTAGGAACACATTCCTCAAGGCGTGGTTGCACCGGTGCTTTCCTGCCGGCCGTCTGAGAGGATGAAGCGGTTTCCTTTTGTGGCACAGTCGTTGACATTTTCGCCATTTGGTTTTGAGGTTAAAGAAATATGAACATGATGAGATTTTGTGTTTTAAGAAGAGGTTAACGGTGAAACTTGAAGATTTGCAGATGAAGAACTTGAAAAATGCAAAGAGCTTTGAAGGTTAGAGCAGAAGAGGTTGAAAGTAAAGTTTGAAAGAGTGGAAAAGAGGCCTATTTATGGATTTCACGACGACGGTTCAAAGTTGCTAGTGGCCGACTGTCAACTGACACACATTAATAACCTGGGGAACTGTACCGGCGGGATGTTTCGGTCACTTATGTCGCTTACGTCACGGAGATGACGTCATGATAGGTCGAGGTAAATATCGAAGGCACAATTCGTTTCTTGTCATTACACTCGAAAAAAATGAGGGGGCTATATGCATACGGTTAAAATCGGGCCCACCCGATTTTACTAATAACCGAGACCAGGGGGATAGATCGAAGATCGGACCCATAATAGATCATACCGAGACATGATGATAAGGTATCTAGTTCGGGATTCGAGGTACCTGTCGAGATTGAGACCAGTAGTGATCGAGACCAAACGAGATAGACATCGAGCAAGACCGAAGACAGCGTAATAACAAAAAGGCGAGATATCTGTGACTGGCCGAGGATCATGGAGGAAATCTCGGAACGGATCAAATCAAGAACGGCTATTTAGCTAGACTTGAGATTTTCTTCTGTAATTAGAATCTTACCATAAGTAGAATTCCTGTACTATATAAAAGAGGATTCAATCATTTGTAATCCATCTTATTCTCGCATATTAAAGCAATACTATAATCTTTCTCTCTGAAACTCTCTTGTTTACCAGCTTATTTCATATTTCATAACTTATGTCTCCAGTTCGAAGGTGTCCAACTCGAGGGATGAATTGCATCTCAATACCGGTTTGCCTTATTTTATTGTTAATTTCTATTAATAATTATCATATTTATCGATTGATATTAGGTAAAATCACGTGTCCTTAAAATCACATATAAGTTTAATTGTTATCTGATTTTATGGGTAAACAAATATATTCCAGTAACTTCATTTGCAAATTTTTTCATTAACTTTAAAGATTAGGATAGTTTTTATCATATATTCATTTATGATGTTCACCCCATTTACAAAGAACCAAAAAAGAAATTAAGATATTTATCCTATTATAATATTTTATCTTATTTGATTCAAAAGATAGCTACTTAATAAGCAAGACAAGACCCGTGAAAAAATGGAACCACAAATCAATAAGTGTTATAAATAGAACTATATTTAGAGTGAATGTCTATCTTTTAGAGAGTTCTACTTTGTGGCTAAGTCATTTTCCCCCTATAAATAGAGAGGTCTTACCCCATTATAAATCATCCCAAAATTCAATAAGAATTTCCTCTCTCTCTTTCTCTGCAATATTGTTCTTGTTCTTTATTGTTTCATAACACGTTATCAGCACGAGACTCTACCGTCTCAAGAAGCTTTTTGAGAAGATTAAGGTATAACTTTTCTCCTCTTTTTAATTATGACTGACATTATGAAAAGAAAGTTCGTTGCCCTTGAAAATTCGGGCAAGAACTATATGATGTGGGTGTTGGATGCTGAAATCTATTTAGATGCAATGGGTCTTGGGCAAATATTTGTCGTGTACCAAGACATTTGGTTGAACTTTATCAAGCATCTCTAAAGAATAAATGCCCTGAAGCTAATCTTGTCTATGACAATGAATTTGACATCACCCACTTGGATGTGACAGACTTCTTTGAGCACCCTGATAGAAAAATAGACCACTTGATCGGTGATGGATCCGTGATTAAAGATGATTGAGTAGTTTAATTTTTATTTTTGCCTATTCATAGTAGTTAGTGAATAAACATCATGTAATCATTATTATTTACATGAGTAGTAGTCATTAGTTTTATTTGTTTTAGAAAAATAGTATTAGTTCGTTTTATTAAATACAACTCTAGAGTCATGCTATTTATTCACCAAATGTAGTTATACTGTCAGTTTTACACAAAATTGTTTGAACTTTTAATGACGTGCTTGTTGTCAGTTTTACACAACAGTACACTAGTTATCACTATTTTAGTTATTAACCTTTCAAGAGTTGCAGTCACGATAGGCCTCTTTGAATAAAAACAAACAAAGCTGATCTCTGCTAGTTAAGTTATTAGCTACAGTAATCTCGTTTGAACTTCTATTTATATTTCGTAAGTATAAATAGTACAAATCTCTTCATGATCTTTCAATAGTACACTATTTTTTCTCTCATTCTAACAGTACTCATTGGGTGCACAGTCCTTGTGATGATAGTATTACGATTTACATTGAGTTTATCAATATATTAGCTACAGTATAATACTAATATTTATTCGTATATTTCTTTNAAATATTTGTTTAGTTGATTCATGTACAACACATATAATATTCAAACAGAAGAAATATTTCTCTCATTTAAGTATGTGTAAGGCAGATGTTACTATAATTTCTAGTAGTAGTAAATTAATTGAAGGCTCTGGAAGAGCTACTATAACTCTACCTAGGGGAACAATACTTATCATAGAGAATGCAATGTTTTTCTCCAAGTCCAAAAGGAACTTGTTGAGTTTTAAAGATATCCGCCGAAATAGATATCATATTGAGACAATAGATGAGAATAATCTTGAATATCTCATCATTACCAAGAATGTCTCTGGCCAAAAGAGGGTTATTGAGAAGTTCCCATCTTTATCTTGTGGCCTGTATTGGATAAGAATTAGTTCAATTGAAGCACATTCTATTGTAAACCATAAGGTTACTGATTCCAATACTTTTGCACTTTGGCATGATCGATTGGGACACCCTGGATCAATTATGTTGAG
>MDKI01115000.1:0-21043 GCA_005239505.1 Nicotiana paniculata
GTCAATTTTTTTAATATTTACTAAACATATATTCACTTATCAAAACTTTATCTATAACTTTAAAAAAGTAAGATTGGAATAATATTCATGTAACATAAAAACCCGAAAAACCAGACAAAATCGAATCAATCCAAACCGATATAATTAGTTTGGGTTGGTTTTGATAAAATCTGAACCAACCCAATCCATGTGCACCCTATTTTTCACTATCAATGCGTATAACTAGATATCTTATATTAATATTTGTAAGAAGAATAAGAAGAATATACCATGGGTTGGGGAGCATCATTCTGCTGACACATAATCCATGGAACTCCAATATTAAGAGATTGAGCCATGTTTGAACACCAATCAATATAAGCTTTACCAGCATCTCCATAAGCTGTCTCTACATTACCATATTCATTCTCAATTTGTGCAAGAATAATAGGACCTCCTTGAGATGCAAATAGCTTCTCTTCTTTCACCATGTTAACGATCAATGATGTAAAGTTTTTCATCTCATCCTAATATACAAAAAAAAAAAAAATATATATATATATATATATATTATATATCAAACACGGATTTAAAGTTTTTATGTGCATTCAACTAAACTCATTATTTTCGTTCAAGTAAAGTATACATATAACAAATAAAAATGTATAAATTTAATAAAACAGGCATCTTGGGTGATTAAAAAAATCTTTAAAGCCAAGAAGTATTTTGCCGAAGCAGGTTACACAGAGGATGATGTGCTTAGAACGAAGACTTTCAGTATTAAAGATGTGTACTTGAAGAATAGAGGAGAATTCAGTTACGTTTCACGGAAAAGGATCATCTGGAACAATGTTGGATTACCAAAATGGATATTCATGGGATATTTGGCTGCTCACAGAAGACTCCAAACAAGAGACAGATTGAAAAGATGGGAATGTGTAAAAGATGACTCATGTCCATTATGCAATACAGAAGCAGAGACCATGAATCACTTATTCTTTGTATGCCCATTCTCAAAGATAATATGGGGTGCTATGTTACGATGGCTGAAGATTGTTAGACCAGTTATGGATTGGGAACATGAGCTGTAATGGGCTGAACAACACTGTCGTGGTAGGAGTGCAGCTGCTAAAATCTATAGGATGATGCTGGTTGGTAGCATATACTATATTTGGCAAGAAAGGAGTGCTAGAGTCTTTCAAGAACAATTACTAGAAGTTTAACACAAGATTATACACTGTAGAGGAAATGTAAAGAAGTATTTGAAAAGGAAACTGATTGAATTGAATTCGTATCCTACTGTTTAGTGAAAGTATAGATAGAGATACGGGGAGATTAGAGGAAAGGAAGAAGTAGTTTAGTCTGGGGCGTATGTCCAGAACAAGCTATAACAAATCAGTGTAAATATTACTCGGTAATAAAAGTTTTAGTTACCAAAACACAAAAAACAAAAAACAAAAGAAAAACAGATTTTAGGTACAAGATTTGGTTGGCAAATTGTAGTACGTGTATTACCATAAAAACACTGTTGGCTGTGCGCAACTGAACGCCAGGCATATTGTGCAACCACACTGGAAATCCTCTGAAGAAGTGAAGGAGACAAATAAAAACAAGAAAATAAGAATTAAAAGGCCAATGCATGCACTAATGAACTAATTAGAGATAATTGTGAAATAATTATCAAATTATTACCCATAGTTCCATTCAGCACAAACATAAGGTCCAATACGAAGAACAGCATAAAGTCCTTCATCTTGAATTGTTTTCAGAAACCTAATCAGATCTAAATTTCCAATAAAATTGTATTCGCGACGAAGTGGCTCGTGGGCATTCCAAAATACATAAGTTTCAATTGCATCAAGTCCACCTTCCTTGGCTTTCTTTATCAGATCAGGCCACATCTACAAAATTAGGTCAACCAAAACAAAGCAAATTTTTTTTTTAAAGATTTATACACTGATCATAAAAGAGTAGTAAAGAATATACTATAGTAATATTCGTAACAAATTACTAGGGTTTACTTGAGCAGTGCTTCTAGGGTAATGAATGGAACCAGATAAAAGAACTTTTCTTTCACCATTAATGGTGATGGCTCTTCCGTCATGAGAAACTTGATAAGCATCAGCAGTTCTAATAACTAAAAGTAAAAAGAAAAATAAAAGACTATTGAAGGAAACCATTGTTGAAGGGAAAACGTATATATAATGCAGATTGTGTATTAAGGAAGATATATATATAGAAATCTGGTACGTAGGATTAGGTTCAATCTTAGTCAATCTCAGTCAGCAAGAGATTTGAATTGATAATGATACAAAAAGTTGTTAGGATAAACCTAATTAACCATAGAGTTTAATTTTTATACATTACTAAGAATTTTTGTACTATTAGGTTACCTAAAATAATAAATTCTGAAAATCATCCATAAACGGATAATGTAAAATTTCATTACTGTATATAAGTAAGTGTTTAATTTCTTTACTGCAAAGGAAAAATTTAGTAAAATTATCAGCTTATTTAAATGATAAGCACATAATAAGTATGTATATTATAATTATTCTAGAAGGGAGAATTTGTAGTTTGGATCCAAAACAATTTCTGGCGGGAGAATTTCTTCGTGTGACAATTGAAAACTTCCTTAATTCAAATTTGGAAAACCTTCATTTGGTTTGGAGTCCATATTATTATAGCTCAAAGCATAAATTTTAAAGTACCCTGACAAAGAGATAAATTATTCAAAGCAATTGAGTCCCTGATTATAAAAAATCAATTGTCTTAGCCTTTTCTAATTAAGCTTAACAATATTGTTGATAGGAGTGTACAAGAAAACTCGAAAAATCGAATCAAATTAAAAATCGAATCAACTCACTAGACAAAATGATTTTTTTATTTTATTTGATTTGGTATGAAATTTAAGAAAAGTAAAATCCGCGATATTTGGTGTGCTTTCGTTTTATAGCCAACAGAGGGTGGAACCAAATCCACAAATAACATATACCTTCTTCTTTTTCTTTTTGTTTTACATGGAAGTTAGCTTGGGCTTGAACACCAGATGGTCCAATTATTCAAGTGCTCATTTGATTGATGGCCTTTTACCCCCTTTTCACTGGTTGCGTAATATTCATCATATACGACGATATTTATTTGGTGACATTTAAAATAAATATTAGGAAAAAGAAAATTTCTGATATTTATGAAAAAATATCGTAAAATTAATGATATTTGATACAAATGTCAAAAATAGCTTTTATTATAAATGTCATATATTAGTCGGTAATTAACAATATGTACATCTAATGTTGAAAATTTCCCTACATTTATTCGTTGTTAAGTCATTCTTGTCTAGAAGGGGAAAAACCCACATTCTTTATGAGAAAATTACATAATTAAAATCACTACAAAGAATATAAGGAAAATTAGAAGTAAAATAAGATTAGTGATCTTTAGAACTAATAATAGAAAATAGCTATCTCTATATTTAATATACATTTTTTCTGTTTAATATTACATATAACTAATGACATTAAACGAAAATAACATAATTATTCTGATGGTTGGTTGTAATTGTCACAATAAAGTAGATTTTGTGACATTTAGAACTAATAATGGAAAGGTTCCCGCATTTATATCCTACTGGCTACTGTTGATTATTATTTCTACAGATTATAGATGATCTTAATTTGTTTTAGAGATATATAAAGAAAATGCATATTCGCTGTGAACGACTATGCACTTATTGTTACATAATTATGTATTGTTACGTTGCTTACAATATAATATTTTGATAATTACAGTTTGTAGTTAATTCACAAAAGAGTGCAAAAGTGACTAGTTGTTTCATTTTTGTGGTGTGTTGTTTCTCAAGTATCAAATGGTTTTTTGATCATGAAAATCTCTTTTAATATGAAAAACAAAAATAGAAAACTATTAACAAAATATAATTTACGACATTTTTGTTTTGTGTCGCAAATAAAATAAGTTGAGGGTAGAGCTTACTGATATTTGACAAAATGTCGTAAAACAAATGTCACTAGATATTCACCGACACTAATTTAAATATCGAAAAAATTTCCGACATTGAAATTTCCGACACTTGTTTTAAATGTAAATTAGTGTCGGTTAATGATTTGCGACATTTATGTGACCTATAACGGCATTTATAAAATGTCGTCATAGCCTATATTTTTTGTACTTCTGAAAAAACCTTAAGCTTTAGGGTTGTGTGACAAACACGAGAAGGACGTATCTTTCTTGGTGTCAATATGTGTCACAGAATTTCAATTTCTTGTTACTTGAATCTTTTACTGAAGAACCATGAATTGTTTAAGTGCAGATCAAATCAATAAAAGATATTTTAGAGACTTCCCCTCACGTTTGGCTTCATAATACTAACCTCATTCATGCTTTAATTCTGATATTATACTAACGGGAAAGAATCATATATCTGAGCAGTTATCAAAAAAAGATATTACCAAGCAAATTAATTAATAAGTATAATATATTAAAAGCTCAAATTAGTCATATCGTTATTTTTCACATTCATGATAAATAGGTAAGCGTAATATCTTAAACCACAAGAAAGAATTATGAAAACAAACTGATAAATGACAAAAAATGCATGTTTATGAGTATATTCTCGTCGCATATCTTATGTGACTTACGGATAGTTATTAAAGTGAATTATGTTCATTACGTATTTCTTATGTATAGAAGCAAGTTTGGATTGAAGTAGAGCAAAAAAAGACGATTTTACGCGAAACGGAGGGTGAAGAAGCAAGAAGAGAAAAGAGCTGGGAGCTAGAAGACGATTCGACGTGAAATGTAAGACGGTATTTTTTATGGTTCACGAAGAGGAGGAGCTAGCTTATGTATGTAGATTGATTGTTATTAAAAAGTTCTCACATGGGAGAGCCCTAATTGAAGACGTTTGAAGGGATCTCAATGCTAGATTTCCAATGAGGGAACAGTAAAAAATTGACCATTACAACTCAATCTATGCATAGTTTTAAGTCCCAACTAGTTGCATAGTGTCACAAATTGATCTTTTCCCAGTGCCTTTGTAAATATACCTGCCAACTGAAAGCGTGTAGGTACATATGATGGATTGATCATCCCAGCTTGTAATTTTTCTCGAACTATGCGACATTCTATTTCAATATGTTTTGTACGTCATGGAAGACATGATTCGTTGCAATATACAAAGCGGCTTGATTGTCACATAATAATTGTATCGGAGTTTCCTGTGGGACTTTTAGATCTTGTAGAATGTAGCGTAACCATGTGAGTTTTAAACATGTGTTAGCCATAGTTCGATATTCAGCTTCTGCGGACGATCTTGAAATGTTTGATTGTTTCTTAGACTTCTATGAGATAAAAATCTTGTAACTAATCTCCGTGTGACATTGCAACCTCCCCAATATGAATCATAGAAGACCTTTAAAGTAAGATTATTGGAGGAAGAGAATAACAAACCTTGACCTGAAGTACCCTTAATATATTTGAGCACCCGTACATCAACATCCAATGAGGTTTTCGAGCCTCGTGCATGTATTGAATTAGTGTGCAAATAGAGTAGATTATGTCAGGCCTTGTAACAGTAAGATAAATTAGTCTACCAACTAACCTTCTATACTTGGTTTGATCGCTCAATAATTCCCCATGTGTAGGAGTAAGTTTCAGATTTTGTTCCATTGTAAACTTGTCTGGGCACGCCCCTTGAAGTCCTGAAGCTTGTAAAATGTGTAATGCATATTTCCTTTGAGTTATGAAAATAACTTTATGTGATCTGAAAAACTCAATGCCAAAAAAATGTTTCAAATTTCCAAGATCTTTGATGCGGAAGCGTTTAAGAAGGAACCTTTTGAGATGTTTGATTTCTGTGAGATCATTTCTTGTTAGAAGAATGTCATCAACATAAATCAAAATTGGAGTAAATGAAGTACCTTGGGACTTGGTGAAAAGAGAAGAGTCTGCTTTTGACTGTTTGTAACCAGCCTTTTGAATAGTTTTTGAAAAGGTAAGAAACCAATTTCTTGATGCCTGTTTGAGACCACGAAGGGATTTGTATAGCCGACATACAACATTCTCCCCCTTTCGGCGAAGACCAAGTGGAGGTTCCATATACACCTCTTCATTCAAGTCCGTGAAGGAATGCGTTTTGGACGTCTAACTGGTAGGTAAACCAATTGCGTGCAGTAGCAACAGTAGGGAGACAAACGAAGTGTAGTAAGTTTGGTTGTAGGAGAAAACATTTTCTGATTATCAGTACCCTCTACTTGAGTATATCCTTTAACAACAAGACGAGTCTTATATTATTCAATTGTACCATCTGAATTGTACTTAGTTTTGTAGATCCATTTGCAACCAATGGGTTTATGTCCATCAGGAAGAGGTACCAAACTCCATGTATTGTTCTGTTGGGGCGCTTCTAATTTTGTATTCATGGCTTGTTTCCGGTAAGGATCAATGATTGCTTGATCGTATGAGGTAGGCTTGGTATGACCTGTAATGTTAGCTAAAAAGGTACATTGTGCAGATGATAAACGAGAGTATGAAAAAAAATGAGAAAGAGGATAACGCGTACCTGATTGAGAACTCGGTGTTGGGTTAGAGTGATTAACTTTTGATGACAGTATGTAGTCTTTTTGCCATGCTGGAGGTTGCTTAATGCGGAGGGATATTTCGTATGGAGGTGAGGAAAGATCTGTAGGAGTGGAAGCAGGTGTTGTCGATTCGGTTGAGGGGCTAGTTACAATATCAGGTGCAAGAGTAGGTTCAATTGAAGGTGAAGTTTCAGAATTTTTGGGAAGTTTGTAACCCTTTTGACCAGTAGGATACCCAACAAAAATGCAACGTTTGGCACGAGAATCAAATTTATGAGTAGGATTAACAACTGTAGCTTAACATAGACAACCAAAAACTTTCAGGTGATCAAGTGATGGTGGATGATTATATAATTACTCAAAAGGATATTTACAAGATAATAATGGTGATGGAAGACTATTGATGAGGTAGACTACTATCAACACACATTCTACCCATAAAGTATGAGGCACATGAGATTGAAATTGTAATGCTCTTGCTACAACTACAATATGATGATACTTGTGTTCAACTACTCCATTTTATTGATGAGTTGGAACGCAAGTCTGTTGACATTCAATGCCTTGAGACTGAACAAAACTTCTCATGGATAACATTTCACCACCATTATCTACCCTTATGGTTTTAAGTGAGGCATGAAATTGAAGTACGAGAAAAGGCAATAAAAGATTTTATTAGATCATGGGTACCAGATTTTCTTTTCATAAGAAATACCCAAGTGCATCTTGTAAAATCATCCACAACAGTAAGAAAGTAACATTCCCCTGAGTGTGTAGGTACCCAGTGCAGACACCAAATACCACAACGCAATAAATCAAACAGATTATGACTTGATATTGAAATTGAAGAAAATGGAAGTCTAGTCTGTTTATCCATAGGACAAATGACGCAATTATTATTAAGAGATATTATGAGAAGGCAATAATGAAGAGACAAATTAAAGACGAGATGGAGATGGATGCCCAAGGCGCATATGCCATAAGTTTTCCGGCTGAGAAACTTGATGAGAAGAGGGTATCCTTTGCAATGGAGACATGTAATAAAGACCACTACGTTGTTCACCCGAGTCAGTCATCTTTCCCGTATCCAAGTCCTACAAGGCACAGAAAGTAGGAATTAAAATGGCACAACAATTCAAAGCATTAATGATTTTACTTACTGACATAAATTTAAGTGGAAAGATGGAAAACATAAAACATTGTGTAAGAAGTGCGGGATCAGAAGCTATATGATCAGTAGCTTCACTATCTAAAATTCATGATTTATTAAATACGGTATTACATGAAGCATTTGGAAAAAGAGATAAACCTGCTACATTTTCATAAGCATCAACGTTACCCGTAGCACAATTTTGAGTCATCTTAGACAAAGCATTAGCAATTTGTTGAAGTTGACTTGCGAAAAGTCCATGTGAATAACTACTGGTCTCTTGACAATGAGATCCATTGTGAAGTTTGAGAAAAATCTGTAGCATTAGCTGATGGAACAATATTGTGCAAGTTACCTTGACTCCTACGTGATGGTTGCTGCCCATTTTGGTTGTTTGAAACCCATCTGCCATTTTTGAACTTACACCTATCATCTGTATGGCCTCTTTTGTTAAAATAATTGCAATGAAATTTTAGAGTCCTACAATTTTGAATTGTATGTCCCTCTCTATTACAGTGTTCACATGCTTGTGTTTGAACTTGTTTAAAGAATTATTTGGAGGGCTTTGAATTGCAGAAACAATAGAAAAGGTTTCAACTTGTTTTGATGCCATACCTTATTGTGTTTCTTCTGTAATAACAAGAGAGTAGGCCTGATGAACATTGGATAGTGGCGACATCATTAGCACATTTGAACGGACAATATTGTAGGTGTCGTTCAGACCCATGAGAAATTGCATTACACGATCTTCTTCCGTTTGTTCAGCATGTGGTTTCATCAGATTGCAAGTAGGTACGGATTGTCGCACCCCTTTTTCACATGTGTTATTGGATTGTTGTGGGTTAAAGAGTTTTTCCAATTAAAGTGATAATTTTGAAATAGGAATTATTTTATTGCTCAGAGTCACCACTTGGATTTGACTTTTGGGTGCTCCAAGTCACCTTTTATTTGAATCCCTAATCAAAGGAAGATTTGACTCTCTTTTTATTGGTCCACGAAAATAAAGTCCGGGTAAGAAATTCTGTTGACAGGGGAGAAGGTATAAGGCATTCCCCGAGTCCCATGGTTCTAGCACGGTCGCTTTATTGACTTAAAATTGGCTTAAATTAATTTTGAATAAAGTGTGCTTTATTAGTTTCTGTGTTTTACTTGTCCCCTTTTACTTCTTGATTATTAGATTTATCAAGGAAAATGATTTTGGATAAATTATGTTGTCATAATCACGCTACGCAAGTGAATGCGTGATCGAGACGAAATTTATTAATTTTATCATAACAGCGTTACGCAAGCGAATCCGTAATTATGACGAAGATTATTAGTATATTATTACTTTTAAAAGAAATTACTACATTTAAGGAATTAATTAAAAATTAACTATCGCACTACGCAAGCGAATCTGCGATTTTTAACAAAAAAAGAATAATTAGAAATTAATTAAAGATGGTAGAAATGGTATGAAATTATTGAATTAAAAATTATTGAATGTTAAAACATCACGCTACACAAGCGACTCCGTGAGTTAAAGCGCGCATACTAATTGTCTAACATTTACGTTAATTATTAAGGTGATTAAATTACATAGGTAATTAAATTATACAATTATTAAAAGAAAATAAAACTATTTGAAAAGCTTGTAATTAGAAACTTGGACCAACTTTGTTTGTTGGGTTTAAAATGACGTTGGGCCACTTTCTTTGTTATTAGGCTGCTAGACCAATTCTATTACATAATAATATTATGTCTAAGGCTCAATATTTTAATTCTTTAAACTCCCTTGACAGTAAGCCAATTACTTACACAAGGTAATTCCATAACTCAATACATCTGATCTTAACATACTAATAAATACTAAATCATGGAGAACTAACCTTTACCAACTCTAAACCTCTTTACAAACTCTAAACAATAACCTTGAAAAAATTATGCAATCTTTAGTATTATCAAAGTTTTCTAGGTGTCAAGAGGAATATTTCAAATGAGAGTCGGATAAAGCTCAATGACGAATCCAATAGACATTCAAAATGACTCTATGACTACGTTCATATCCAAACAGTGGTGAATGAAAACTTCAGAAATTAAACCTTAACGCAAAGATGGAATCTTTTAAGGTTTTACATACACAGTCTGCTTATTTAAACATAAAGGACATCAAAAGTTCAATAACAAAGCAATCCTCAATTCCATAATCTAACATAGCTAAAGTTACTGGAAATAGTCGCAAGACCTTCTACATGTCTATTATTGATACACAAAAGCAAACGAATTCATACGCCGACATTCTGATGAATTCAAACACTTGAATATTTATTCCAGTCAGCTTGAGGGATATTTAAAGCAGTCCGGACAAAATATTTTCAAAAGGCTTAAAATACACTGAAGAACTCAAATTGTTGTACTTGCATTCATTCTTGATCAAGGATTTCAGTACATTAAAGGAATTACCTGGATAGCAGAAAAATGTCAGCAATGGATGAACTAAAAATCAGTAGCGGTGACAACAACAAAGCAGCAAAAGGGACAGCAGCAAGCAGCAGAAAATGAACCAAATAAACCGGCCCGAATAGATTCAATAGCCCCTCAAACTCTCTGTTGTTTTGTGCTCAAAGTCTTTCACATGTATAAGTGTGTAAAAGACGTATCTCTTTTTTTTAGAGTCAAGATGTGTGGAAGATGAGGGAAGAAATCCTCTTTTATATATGAGAAGAAAGGACTTTGGGACAAATTTTATTTACCCAAAAATCTGTCCAAAATGATGAATTTTTGACCAAAAATCTGTCCAAAACCGGATTTTTTGCCAATTAACAGTTTTTCTTACCAATTGTGGACAGAATTTTGGAGCATTGTACTCCAAAACAGTCCTCAACAGTAAAAGCAACCAAATAAAGGTCCTACACTTAAGTACCTTCTACTACCCTCACAAACCAATACCAAATTAAACTATTGCTCCAAACTAGAAAGTGCAAAATCAGATAACTAGACTTGAACCATTAAACTAACAAAGGAACTAATGACTACAAACAAACAAAACATGTAGTTAAGGCCTTAAACTAATTAGCTTACACATAGACAAACTAGAGATAATAAACATGAAATTGGAACTTAACAACTAAAGCAACGTACATTACATGTTTGATAATGAAACAACTATCGAGTTGACTGAAACACGAAATCAAAAATGAGACTAAACACGAAGTAACGATCACTAACATATTTTTAACTAAAGCAAAATACCAAAATTAATCGCAAAACCAGAATATCAGTGAACTTCGCCAATTAGAAATAGCTAATCGGATTTCAAAGGTGATTAACAAAAATGATTGACTAAACAAAATGTAATGGCAAAGTAAACGACTAACTGATACATGAATCGAAAGTATTAAGTAACGACTAATATTGATGATCGTTAATGACACTAACACGAATCACTGGTCACAGATTAACAATAACAAAACTACAAACAAACGGCGGGTAAATAGAAAATCAGAAACATAGAGGAGGGATTAGGATTTTACCTAAACGCTAAAGCTTCAAAGCAGTAGTACAACACAACTCGATGGCGAATCGACCTCCATGCCTCTTTTTCTCGATGAAAAATGACGAAAAATACAAACTTTGGCGAACCAAGTTGAGTCCAACACTGTGTCAAGGAGAAAGAGAGACTAAGGGCTTGTGTCTATGCTGGACGGAGGCTTGGCGGCGACAGTGAGGATGCAGCGACGTGGCGGCAGTGTTAGTGGTGTTGTTTTGAGGGGGGGGGGTGAATGTTTTGAGGCTTGGAATGGAGAAGAGGAGAGTGGGAGGAGGTCGGTGGTGTAAAATTTTCGGAGTTTGGGGCGGTGAGCGACAGCTAGGGTTTCGGTTTGTCTTAGATTAGTGAAGATCTTGAGGATTTGAAGGTTGGAATCGAAAGGAGGAGGTTGAGATTGAGGGGGGGGGGGGGAAATTTTGGGGTCGATTGGAGGTGGTCCTCCGCCGGTGGGCGAATTCCGGCCGGTGGATCCACCATGGGGGCGCGGAGAGACAGAGAGGCGAGAGAGAGAATATGAGTGAGGTTAGGCTTTGATATTAGGTCTGAAATGGGGCAATTTTCAGATTTTTTTAAAGGATTATATATCCCTTGAGATATCAAACATGGACCATTAGATCAAGGGAGATTTGATGGCTGAGATTGGATCTCTGATTTAATATGCAAAACGACATAGTTTTAAGTCAAAACTACGTCGTTTTGAGCTCTTTCTTGGCCAACCACTTAATGGACCGGGTATGGACGAATTGGGCTAAATTTTTGGGCCAATTTGGCTCAATTTTAATTAAAAATGCAATAGCCAAATTCCTTAACCCCTAATCATCTTATTTAATCCTAGAAAATTATACAAGTAGAAAGAAAATCTTTTTGGGATATATAATTTAAAGATGCCAACTAATGTACACAATTAAAAGGTAAAAAATACTTTTTGGTATTTTTAATAAAGAAATGCGAAAATAAAAATTGCACAAACAACTAAAAATCATCGAAATACTAGTATTTCTAGGGGAGTTAAAAGCACGCAAAAATTAGGTATTCACAGCTGCCCCTCTTTGCTCGAGAACATGAAGAGTTTTCGTGCAAAGAAAAGTGAATCCATGACTAATTTTGCTCACACATCACTACAATGAAGCATTTTGAAAAAGGTGACCGAACATTGCTTCCGAGGTTACCTACATATCCTTGGCTATAAAGGAATCAGGTCAGTGTAGTTCTGGGAAAAAATTTGGTAGTTGGGACTACCGAACATTGGAGTTAAGACTGCTGTTGCTGCTACTGTTGTTGTTGTTGTTACTGTTACTTGCTGCTTACATCAAAAAGAAAAGGAGAACTACATATTGCTACAAGCTAAGAGTTACAAAATTCCTATCTATGTGTCTTCTGGAGTCAAATCTTGATTCTTGACCTGCTCGCTTGTGTTGACCTTAGATTGGATCTTGATGCTCTTTGAAGAAAAGACTGTGGCTCATTCTTGATTTCTTGATTCCCCGATCAGGATTTGGAAAAAATGAAATTTGAGAAGCTGGACTGTTGACACATTATCAATTCTAACTCCAACTATCTTGTGATCGAAATAATTCTTTCTTCTGATGAGAAACTGAAACCGCAAGCTTTAACTGTCACATGTGCTCTCGGGGCCTGAAAAGCCATCAAAGACGAACAAAACGAAAAAAAAAATTTCTTCCCCAGTTTGGACTAGGAAAGTTTTGTGACTTATCAAACAAAGCTGTAAACTATCTAATTTATTGGAAGGCACAGAAAAACGGTAGAATAAACTAGCTAAAAGAGATAAAATTTTATAACGAGGGATCGTGTACCCTACGTTACCAAGAGGATAGGTAACCAGGGGTTGGTACCCTGTATTACTGAAAAGGAATGTAACCAGGGGTTGGTACCCTGTATTAGTGGAAAGGAATGTAACCAAGGGTTGGCTCCCTGTATCACTAAGGATGAATGTAACCAGGGGTTGGTACCCTGTATTACTGGAAAGGAATGTAATCAGGGGTTGGCGCCCTGTATTACTAAGGATAAATGTAACCAGGGGTTGGTACCCTGTATTACTGGAAAGGAATGTAATCAGGGGTTGGCGCCCTGTATTACTAAGGATAAATGTAACCAGGGGTTGGTACCCTGTATTACTAAAAGAAAATGTAACCAGGGGTTGGCGCTCTGCATTACTAGGAAGAAAATGTAACCAGGGGTTGGTACCCTGTATTACTGGAGAAGAATGTAACCAAGGGTTGGTACCCTATATTACTGGAGAAGAATGTAACCCGGGGTTAACACCCTGTATTACTGATAAAATGTTGAATTCCTCTAGGCGAAATGGTTCTACCCGAGTTAAGCTACGTAAAACATCCTGGGCGAAGAGTACCTCTACCCGGAACTATGAGCTGGATCCCCCTAGGTGAAATGGTTCTACCTTGGTTAAGCTATGTAAAATGACCTGAGCGAAGAGTACTTCTACCCGGAACTACGAGCTGGATCCCCCTAGGTGAAATGGTTCTACCTTGGTTAAGCTATGTAAAATGACCTGAGCGAAGAGTACTTCTACCCGGAACTATGAGTTGGATCCCTCTAGGTGAAATGGTTCTACCTGGGTTAAGCTATGTAAAATGAACTGAGCGAAGAGTACTTCTACCCGGAACTACGAGCTGGATCCCCCTAGGTGAAATGGTTCTATCTGGGTTAAGCTATGTAAAATGACCTGAGCGAAGAGTACTTCTACCCGGAACTACGAGCTGGATCCCCCTAAGCGAAATGGTTCTACCTGGGTTAAGCTACTAAACTAGGGGGTGTGAATAGTAGTGATGCATGGTAAAAATAAAAGAAAAATGGAGATTTTAAGGAGCTTACATTCGGTGACATTCGTCCTTTAAGAATCGCCATTCTACACTGCTTTGTTCTTGCTTCAAACAAGGAAAAATTTATGAGTTTTCAAGGTGGTGGTTGGTTTGTGGCCTTGATGCCCCATTGTGGTTTGACTTCACGGCCACTCTGCTATTGAAGAACCGATTCTATCAGTGTGGTACCGAGATGCTCGGCTGCTCTGTATCATTTTCTAGAGAACTTGGCTTTCAAATGTCTCCCCCAACTGTTTCATACCCGGACGTCCTTGGTATTTCTACCTTTGTCTCTGAGGCAATGCAATTATTCTTTAAAAATCAAACTCAGTTGTCTTGCACCTAGTACCGGTTTGTGTCTGCAGTGCTTATCAACTTTTCTCATGAAGAGGTCTTGCTTAGGTAACATTTTCAGTTTCTTTGAGACACTTTTTTTTCCTTGTCAAATGAGATCACAGACGGATTCATGCCTTCGTCAATGTCGTATATGCCCCAAATTGTGCTCGATATTACGGGGAAACTGTAGCCAGTTTTGCAGCTATTTCTTTGCTTCGTTTTTGAAGAAAGATTAGACCGAAAAGGACTCAAAGAAAATTATGCGTAAAAATAGAAGAATACTTGAAGGTGAAAAAGAACTGGGCTTAAACAAAAGGCATCCCTTTTGGGGAAAGGAATAGGGAGACTTATCTGGAAGTATGTGCCGACTTCAATGAATCATGACATGCATTTTGGACTGGACGCCTGATCCATCTGAGCTGTCTAATTCTCAAAATCCGTCGCAAAGGTTCATCTTGAAACTGTCTTGGTCGTGCTCCTGTCGGGGTATCGAAGACCCTCATTCGGCTAGTAGATCCCTTTGCGGGTTTTCGCTAACTGACCTCTCTCATTTCTCTACTCACCGTCGCCCTATGGTGCCAATTTGGGTTTTCACCAATAAGACTCTCATTTCTCTGCTCACTGTCGCCTTACAGTGCCCATTTGGGTTTTCACCAATAAGACTCTCTCACATCTTTGCTCACTGTCGCCTTACAGTGCCCATACGAGTTTTCACCGATAAGACTCTCATTTCTTTTTCTTCTTTTTTTTCGTTTTTTTTTTCATTTTTTAAGATATGACATGCGGAAGGTTGCCCAATTCCCCTGGCATGGGAACTTCAAATATTCTCAAAGATCGACCAGAAGTTCTTAACATGGAAAAAATAGGAAAAGAACCTTGAACTAAATTACAACTTTTGGAACCGTTTCTACAGGAAAAACCGTAAAATATAACAAACTTCTGCCCTAGTTTTGGAGTATTGGGAATATGGATTTTTGTTGTGATGGGACCGAACCCAGGGTAAGGCTTCCTACGTATCCTTTCGGAATCAGGTCGGACGTGGTTCAATGGCACAGAAGATTTGTTGTTTGGATTCTTTTCTTTTTTCTTTTTTTGTTGAGTAAACAGGTTCCAAAAATTGGGAAACAAAGAAGACAAAACAGCTCAAAAGGGTGAACAAGAGGGTGACACCTATTTTGAACAACGAGCAATGGTAGCCTTCATCATCTCGATTCTGAGAAAATCATGCGTGAAAGTTCCACAGTGGGTATATATTAGACATAATATCTTTTGACTGCATCTGCGTTAATTGTCATGCCTGATACCCTTCCTTCTTTATCTACCAAGTGCAAGGCCCCTTTTGATAACACTTTCTTGATGATGTAGGGTCTTTGCCTGTTTGGGGAGAACTTTCCTTTAGCTTCTACTTGGTGTGGAAGAATGTGTTTCAGAACGAGTTGGCCCACCTCGAAGTGCCTTGGATGCACTTTCTTGTTGTAAGCGCGTGCCATTCTTTGCTGGTATAACTGGCCAAAACACACTGCTGCTAGCCATTTTTCATCAATCATCATTAGTTTTTCTAATCGGGTCTTTACCCATTCTGTATCTTCAATCTCCAACTCTGCAATGACTCGAAGAGAGGGAATTTTGACTTGAGGCGGTATTACAGCTTCCGTTCCATATACCAACAGATAAGGAGTTGCACCAACGGATGTGCGAGTAGTTGTGCGGTATCCCAAAAGAGTAAAAGGCAACTTTTCATGCCATTGTCTGGAACTTTGGATCATCTTCCTTAGAATCTTCTTGATTTTCTTGTTCCCCGCCTCAACGACTCCATTGGCTTTTGGCCGGTAAGGGGTAGAATGGCGATGCATAATTTTAAATTGCTCGCATAGCTACTTCATCAAATTACTATTTAGATTGGCTGCATTGTCAGTGATAATGGTCTTTGGGATACCAAAACGACAGATGATGTTGGAATGGACAAAATCTACCACTGCTTTCTTGGTGACTGCTTTGAAAGTGACGGTCTCCACCCACTTGGTGAAGTAATCAATTGCAACCAAAATGAATCTATGCCCATTTGAAGCCTTTGGCTCGATTGGCCCAATAACATCCATTCCCCAAGCAACGAAAGGCCAAGGAGAGGACATGGGATGCAACTCCGAAGGTGGTGAGTGAATCAGGTCACCATGAATCTGGCACTGGTGACACTTGCGAACAAAACTGAAGCAATCTCGCTCCATAGTAAGCCAATAATACCCTGCCCGCAAGATCTTCTTCGCCAAAACATATCCATTCATGTGAGGTCCACATACCCCCGAATGCACTTCACTCATGATCCGCTCAGCTTCTGTGGCATCTATGCATCTCAACAAGTTCAAATCTGGGGTCCTTTTGTACAAAATTTCCCCATTCAGGAAGAAACTGCCGGCGAGCCACCTTATAGTTCTTTTTTGATCTGCCTTGGCATGCTCTGGGTATTCCCTTATTTTCAGGAATCATTTTATGTCATGATACCACGGTTCACCATCTGTTTCTATCTCAATAGTATTGCAATAACCGTGTTGATTCCAAACATGGATTTCCAATGGATCAATATGAGTGTTACCTGGATAAGGGATCATCGAGGCTAAGGTAGCCAAGGCGTCGACTAGTTCGTTGTGAAACCTAGGAATGTACCTGAACTCGATGTATTTGAATCTTTTGCTCAGGTCTTGCACACATTGTCTGTATGGAATAAGCTTGATGTATCGAGTCTCCCATTCTCCTTGGGCTTGCAGGATAAGCAAATTAGGATCTCCCAAAACTAATAGTTCATGCACATCCAGATCGACAGCCATTTTCAGACCCATGATACAAGCTTCGTATTCTTCCGTATTATTGATACAAAAGAAATGGAGTCGGGCCGTTGCAGGGTAATGTTGTTAGATAGGCGAGATGAGGATTGCCCCGATCCTAACTCCTTTCATATTGACAGCCCCATCAAAATACATTTTCCATACATGGGTGGTGTACTTCCTCTATTGAGTTGACCTCTTCGTTTGAGAAGTATGTGCTTAGTGGCTTGTAATCATCTTCAACTGGATTCTCTGCCAAAGCTTGTGCTTTCATTGTGGTGCGAGTGACATAGACAATGTCGAACTCTGTGAGCAAAATCTGCCATTTTGCGAGCCTGTCAGTGGGCATCGACTTTTGAAAGATGTACTTCAAAGGATCCATTCTGGATATGAGGTAAGTGGTGTAGGCTAGGATATAATGCCTCAACTTCTGAGCAACCCAAGTCAAGGCACAACACGTTCTTTCTAAAAGGGTGTACTTAACCTCATAATTGGTGAACTTCTTGCTCAAATAATAGATTGCATGTTCTTTTTTGCCTGTTGCATCATGTTGCCCAGAACGCATCCAAAGGAATTATCCATCACTGATGGATATAAAAACAAAGTCCTACCAGGTTCAGGTGGGACCAGTACAGGGGGTTTTGACATATAGTCTTTGATCTTATCAAAAGCTCTTTGGAAATCGTCCATCCACTTGATAACAGCATCCTTTTTCAGCAACTTAAAGATGGGCTCGCACGTAGTTGTGAGCTGAGCAATGAACCTACTGATGTAGTTCAACCTCCCGAGCAAACACATAACTTCCTTTTTATTCTTCGGGGGTGGCAAATCTCGAATGGAATTTATCTTGGATGGATCCAATTCGATGCCTCTCCGGCTGACTATGAAAGCGAGGAGCTTCCCAGATGGAACCCCAAATGCACACTTGGCTGGATTAAGCTTAAGGTCGTACCTACGAAGACATTCGAAGAACTTTTTCAAATCACGCACGTGATCAGCTTGTGTCTTTGATTTTATGATGACATCATCAACCTATACTTCTATCTCTTTGTGCATCATGTCGTGGAAAATGGTGGTTATGGCTCTCATGTAAGTTACCCCTGCATTCTTCAAACCGAATGTCATGACCCTGTAACAATAAGTACCCCATGGAGTAGTGAAAGCGGTCTTTTCTGCGTCATCCTCATCAATTGGAATGTGGTGGTACCCGACATAGCAATCCACGAACGATTGTATTTCATGCTTTACGCAATTATCTACAAGAATGTGGATGTTTGGAAAAGGAAAATTATCCTTCGGACTTGCTTTGTTCAGGTCCCTGTAGTCAACGCAGACTCTAGTTTTTCCATCCTTCTTTGGAACAGGAACAACATTTTCCACCCAGGTGGTGTATCGGACAGCTCTGACCACGTTGGCGCTCAACTGCTTCATTATTTCCTCTTTGATTTTGTCACTCATGCCCGTTTTAAATTTTTGTTGCTTTTGTTGGATTGGTGGAAAATCAGGATACGTGGGAAGCTTATGAACCACTAGATCAGCACTTAAACCGGGCATATCATCATAATACAAGGCAAACACGTCTCTGTATTCAAATAAAAGTTGAATCAAGGAATCTCTGGTTTTTTGTTCAGTGTGAATGCTTATCTTTGTTTCTCTAACTTCTTCGTGACCCCCGATATTAATGGACTCAGTTTCATTGAGGTTGGGCTTAGGCTTATTTTCAAATTGTTCCAACTCTCTTGTTATTTCCTCAACAGCCTCATCTTCGTCATATTAAACCTCTTGATGCATTATTTCGAAATTAGACAGCTTTTTAAGATCTGGGCGTGAATTCCGCATGCATGTCATGTTATTAAAACCGGCATTAACGAAACTGAAATGGAAACAAAATGACTGAATTAGGAAAAGGAAAAAATACAAAATTTAATACGAAACTGAACTGCATTTCATTGAATTCGAAAGGATAGAAAGGTTAACATCAAAACAAAACAATCATACTGAGATGTTTGGGAAAAAGACTTCTAAAAAGAAGGTAGAAAAATATTTTTCGGATTTTGGTTTTATTCTCTTTTAAAATGGAAGAAAATATTTTTGGGCTTAGATTTGTTTGTTTGGGATTTCTAAAGAAAGACATCTAAAGAATGAATTAAAGGATTTTTTTTTTGGATTTTTTAGAAATGGGGGCCAGAACTTATGAAGTTTGCCTACGTATCTCATATCCGGTGAGAATCAGACCCGCGTAGTTCGGTGAAACTGAGTATTTTTCTCTTTTGAATTTTTATGGAACTAATCTTTACACCTCACGTCAGACTACAATAAATATTAGTAAAAAAAAAGATTATTTGTACTAAACTAGGAGAATGTTTGTTTTTTCTTTTTTTTTTTTTAAAATTCTGCTCAACTATTTTCTAAAGCCGGTCAACAACGCAAGCAAGCCTTCCAAATGATGTAACAAGTAGCACAAAAGTGGACATGATGGTCTCAAAGAGGATACCTATCTTATACATACCCGACCCCTGTGTCGAGTTTCCCTAAGTTAAATGCACGTGATGCAAATAAAGCGAACCTACTAGGGATATCCGGCATGAGGTATGTTCTTCTAGGTTCAAATCCTAATGGAGAATGTATCTAGACTGGCTTACTCGAGCGGACAACTCGAGCCGAGGAAGGTCAGTATACCGGTAGCATTGCTTTTCGGCTTAACTGGTGGTGCCCCCCGCCTAAAACATGTGTGACTAAAATCCTTCACCGGGTGACAAGAACCTCCGCTATCTCAAAGAAAGTGGGCTATGTCAAGAAAATTCCCATATTCTAATTTCAAGAAAACTCAGAGGGGGTGCGTGAGAAGACAGTTTATATGTACAGTTCAACAAATACAAAAGTCGTAAAAAGCGAACAAGTAGCACATTAGGCACAAAAAAATCACAATATATAAAAAATTAATGAAGCCAAATAAAAAGTCAACATGTACAAGCTCGAATTTTGGTTGGTCCCCAGCAGAGTCGCTAGAGCTGTCGCACCCCTTTTTCCTACCCCCAAAGGACATGTGTTATAGGATTGTTGTGGGTTAAAGAGTTTTCCAATTAAAGTGACAATTTTGAAATAGGGATTATTTTATTGCTCAGAGTCGCTACTTGGATTTGATTTTTGGGTGCTCCAAATCACCTTTTATTTGAATCCCTAATCAAAGGAAGATTTGACTCTCTTTTTATTGGCTCGCGAAAATAAAGTTCGGGTAAGAAATTCTGTTGACCGGGAAGAAGGTATAAGGCATTCCACCAGTCCCATGGTTCTAGCACGGTCGATTTATTGACTTAAACTTGGCTTAAATTAATTCTGAATAAACTGTGCTTTATTAGTTTCTATGTTTTACTTGTTCCCTTTTACTTCTTGATTATTAGATTTGCCAAGGAAAATGATTTTGGATAAATTATGTTGTCATAATCACGCTACGCAAGCGAATGCGTGATCGAGACGAAATTTATTAATTTTATCATAACAGCGCTACGCAAGCGAATCCACAATTATGACGAAGATTATTAGTATATTATTACTTGTAAAAGAAATTACTACATTTAAGGAATTAATTAAAAATTAACTATCGCACTACGCAAGCGAATCTGCGATTTTTAACAAAAAAAAGGAATAATTAGAAATTAATTAAAGCTAGTAGAAATGGTATGAAATTATTGAATGTTAAAACATCACGCTATGCAAGCGATTCCATAAGTTAAAGCGCGCCTACTAATTGTCTAACATTTAAATTAATCATTAAGGTGATTAAATTACAT
>ML319028.1:0-42371 GCA_005239505.1 Nicotiana paniculata
CAGCCAGCCAGAGGTAGGGGTCAGGAAGTTAGAGGTAGGGGCCAGATTTTTAGAGGTAGAGGTCAGGCCGTTAGAGGTGGAGGCCTGCCAGCTAGAGGTCGTCCCAGGGATATGATTCAGAGTAGTGGGGCCCAGCCCTGATGTTATGCTTTCCCAGCCAGACCTGAGGCTGAGTTATCTGATGCTTTCATTACAGGTATTGTTTCAGTTTGCAGTAGATACGCTTCAGTTCTATTTGATCCGGGGTCTACTTACTCTTATGTGTCATCTTATTTTGCTTCATACTTGGTTGTACCTCGTGATTTCTTGAGTGCCCCTGTATATGTGTCCACGCCCGTGGGGGATGCTATTATTGTAGATCGTGTGTATTATTCGTGTGTGGTTACCATTGGGAGTCTTGAGACCAGCGTAGATCTTTTTCTCCTAGATATGGTTGATTTCGATGTTATATTGGGCATGGATTATCTGTCACCTTATCACGCTATCTTGGATTGTCACGCTAAGATAGTGACATTAGCCTTGCCGGGGTTGCCTCGATTAGAGTGAAGAGGGACTCCTAACCATTCCTCCAGTAGGGTTATCTCTTATATGAAGGCTCGACATATAGTCGAGAAGGGGTGTTTGGCATGTTTGGCTTATGTTCGTGATTCTAGTGCTGAGGTTTCTTCTATGGATTATGTGCCTGTTATTCGTAAGTTTCCTGAGGTATTTCATGCAGACCTACCAGGGATTCCACCCGACAGGGATATTGACTTTTGTATTGACCTGGCTCTGGGAACTTAGCCCATTTCTATTCCTCCATATCGGATGGCCCCACCAAAGTTGAAAAAAATGAAGGAACAGTTGCAGGATTTGCTTGATATGGGCTTCATTAGACCTAGTATCTCGCCCTGGGATTCACCGATTTTGTTCAGGAAGAAGAAGAATGGATCTTTGAGGATGTGTATAGATTATCGGCAGTTGAACAAAGTCACTATCACGAACAAGTATTTGTTGCCGAGGATTAATGATTTATTCGATCAGCTTCAGGTTGCCAAAGTGTTTTCGAATATTG
Source organism: Nicotiana paniculata (assembly GCA_005239505.1). Taxonomy (NCBI): domain Eukaryota; kingdom Viridiplantae; phylum Streptophyta; class Magnoliopsida; order Solanales; family Solanaceae; genus Nicotiana; species Nicotiana paniculata. Next base: position 1,055 of record ML319028.1, read on the forward strand.
ACTTGAGATATGGCTACCATCAGTTGAGGAATAGGGCATCCGATGTCCCTAAGCAGCTTTTCGTACGCGGTATGGGCACTATGAGTTTCTGGTGATGTTCTTTGGGTTGACTAATGCCCCAACAACATTTATGTACTTGATGAACCAAGTGTTCAAGACTTATTTGGATTCCTTTGTGATCGTGTTTATTGATGACATCTTGATATAATCCCATAGCCGGGAGGAGCATGAGCAGCACCTCAAGGTAGTGCTCTAGACCTTGAGGGACAGTCAGTTGTATGCTAAATTCTCAAAGTGCGAGTTTTGGTTGGATTCAGTCACTTTCTTGGGACATGCTGTATCAGCTGAGGGTATTCAGGTAGATCCTAAGAAGATTGAGGCATTCCAGAACTGGCCTAGACCCACTTCAGCTACGGAGATCGAGAGTTTATTGGGTTTGGCGGGTTATTACTGTCAGTTTGTGGAGGGGTTTTCATCTATAGCATCCTCGATGACCAGGTTGACCCAGATGGGTTCCCCATTCAAATGATCGGACGAGTGTGAGGCGAGCTTTTAGAAGCTCAATACATCTTTGACTGCAGCACCGGTGTTGGTATTACCATCAGTTTAAGGATCTTACACGGTGTATTGTGATGCCTCCCGTGTTGGGCTCGGAGCGGTATTGGTGCAGGAAGGAAGGGTGATTGCATATGCGTCTCGGCAGTTGAAGGTTCACGAGAATAATTACCCTATCAATAACTTAGAGCTGGCATACATTGTTCACGCGTTGAACATTTGGAGGCACTATCTTTATGGCATGTTGTGTGAGGTTTTCACGGATCATCACAGTCTTCAGTATTTGTTCCAGCAGAAGGATCTCAATTTGAGGAAAAGGAGATGGTTGGAGCTATTGAAATACTATGATATCATCATATTGTATTATCCAGGTAAGGTCAATGTGGTGGACGACGCATTAAGTAGGAAGGCAGTGAGTATGGGCAGCCTTGTGTTCATTCCAGCCAGTGAGAAGCCGCTAGCTTCAGAGGTTCAGACTTTGGCCAACCAGTTCATGAGGTTGGATATTTCAGATCCCAGTCGTGTTCTAGCTTGCACAGTCGCTCGGTATTCCTTGTTTGAGTGTATCAGAGATCGGCAGTATGATGACCCTCACTTGATGGTCCTTAGGGACACAGTTTTGCACGGTGGTGCCAAGCAGTTTACCATTGGAGATGGTGGCATTTTGAGGATTCAGGGTCATGTATGTGTGCCTAATGTTGATGGGCTTTGTGAGTTGATCCTTGAGGAGGCTCACAGTTCTCGGTATTCTATTAACCGGGGCGCTGCCAAGATGTTCCAGGACCTGCGGCAACATTATTGGTGGAGGAGGATGTAAAAGGATATAGTTGCTTATGTGGCTCGGTGCTTGAATTGTCAACAGGTGAAGTATGAGCATCAGAGACCCGGTGGTGTGCTTCAGTAGATGGAGATTCCTGAGTCGAAGTGGGAGCGTATCACTATGGACTTTGTTCTTGGGCTCCCACGGACTCAGAGGAAGTTCGACGCCGTGTGCGTTATTATGGATATGCTAACTAAGTCATTCCGGTGGTAGTTACCTATTCTTCGGAGCGGTTGGCAGAGATTTATATTCGGGAGATCGTCCGTCTTCACGGTGTGCCCATGTCCATCATTTCTGATCGAGGTATGCAGTTTACCTCGCACTTCTGGAGGGTAGTACAGTGGTACGCGGGTGGAGCTGAGCACAGCATTTCATCCTCAAACGGACGGGCAGTCTGAACGTACTATTCGGATCTTGGAGGATATGCTTCGCGCTTGTGTTATAGATTTTGGAGGATCGTGGGATCAGTTCTTTCCCCTTGCAGAGTTCACCTACAACAACAGCCACCAGACGAGCATTCAGATGGATCCCTATAAGGTATTATATAGTAGACGGTGCAGGTCGCCAGTTGGATGGTTTGAGCCAGGAGAGGCTCGGTTATTGGGTACAAATATAGTGTAGGAGGCCTTGGACAAGGTCAAGATTATACAGGATTGACTTCGTACATCTCAGTCCAGGAAAAAACGTTATGTCGGCCATAGAGTTCGTGATGTGGTATTCATTGTCGGGGAGAGATTATTGCTTCAGGTATCGCCCATGAAGGGTGTCATGAGATTTGGAAAGAAGGGAAAGTTGAGCCCTAGGTATATCGGGCCTTTTGAAATTCTTGATAGAGTGGGAGAGGTGGCTTATAGACTTGCGTAGCCTCCAAGGTTATCATCAGTTCATCCAGTATTCCATGTGTCCATGCTCCAGAAGTATCATGGTGACCCGTTCCACGTATTAGATTTCAGCTCTGTCCAGTTGGACAAGGATCTGACTTATGAGGAGGAGTCGGTAGCCATTATAGATCGGCATGTTCGTCAGCTGAGGTCAAAGATTTATCCTTCAGTTCGAGTGCAGTAGATAGGTCAGCCAATTGAGGCAGCTACTTGGGAGCCCGAGTCGGACATGCGGAGTAGATATCCCCACCTATTCCCCAGTTCAGGTACTTTTCTATGTCCGTTCGAGGACGAACGTTTGTTTTAGAGGTGGAGATCGTGATGACCCAAAGGGTTAATCTTATGTATTAGGACTCTATTCCGCACTCATTAGTCCTAAAAATCTTATTTTTACCTACCTCGATTTGCATGCACAGTCCGGGCGTAATTCTGAAAAACCTTTATGTGGAAAATTGAAGAAATAAATTTTTTTGGCATTTAAAAATGATTTTTTGTTTACTTCGTTCAACGTTATGAGTAAACGAACCCGGATCCGTATTTTGACGATCCAGGTGGGTACATAGTAAAATATGGGACCTGTACGTATGCCCAGAATCGAATTCTGAGGTCCCTAGCTCGAGATATGAAATTTTGAGTAAAATTGATTACAGAAAATCAAAGATTTTAAGGAACTTACTTGATGTTTAATCTTGTTGGTATCGGGCCCGTATTTTGGTTCCGAAACCCGGTACAGGTTCGTTATGATATTTGTACCTTGTCTATGAAATTTGGTAAGAACCGGATCTGATTTGACGTGATTCGGATGTTCGATTGAGAAAATAGTACTTTTAAGGTGTTCTTGAGAATTTCATTGGTTTTGGTGCTAAATCTATGGTTTTAGGTGTTATTTTGGCGATTAGATCGCACGAGCGATTCCATATGATGTTTTTAGACTTGTGTGCATGTTTGGTTTGGAGCCCCAAGGGCTCAGGTGAGTTTCGGATAGGCTGCGGGATGTTTCGGACTTAGAATTTTTGGTGTTTCAACTATTTCTGGTGCACAGGTATTTTGTGCCTCGCGATCGTGAAGCCTCTCACGCGATCACGAATGAGAAATTGGGCAGGGGTAGTTATACTCTACGCGAACGCGTGTAAGCACGAAGGATGATGTCGTGCCATTGCATATTTATTATCATTATCTTGTGAGGAAGAGTGTAAAACAAGAAGGGTGATGTCGTGCATTTCATATTCATTATCATCGTTTTTGTCATTTATTATGGTGAGGATGAGAGTAAAATCACGAAGGGTGATGTCATGCACTTGTTTATACTATGTTTTTAATATTTCTATTAGTGCAAAGTATGTTGTTGCTGTGTTTCTTTACTGTTACCATTCTCATGATCTTGTACTCCCTCCCCCCCCCCAGCATGTTCTCCCCCTCTATTATTGTCCGTGTAACTTCTATAATTTCTTATTATGCCCGTACATTATGTATCTGCACAGGTTTATGTTGTCGCCTTGTCCTAGCCTCGTCACTACTTCGCCGAGGTTAGGCTCAGCACTTACCAGTACATGGGGTCAGTTGTACCGATATTGCACTCTGCACTGTTCTGTGCAGATTACCGTACTGGACCGAGTTGATCCCGTGTGGAGTTGCTGACTTCTATCCCACAAGAGACCCAAGGTAGATCTATCGGCGTTCGCAGACCCTGGAGTCCCCTTCTAGTTACTTCAATTTACTGTTTCTTTTATTCAAAAATAGTCGTATTTTACTTCAGCCAGTATTTGTAGTAACTCTTAGAAGTTCGTAAATTGTGACACCAGACTCTAGGTAGTTGTGTATGAATATTTGGATTATGATGAACTTCCGCACTTCTGTAATCTTTTATGTTTTAAGTTATTATTATTTAGCGAATTGTTTAAAGATTTATTATATAAATCTCTAATTGTTGGTTTGCCTGGCAACTGCATGGTTAGGCGCCATCACAGTACCGACGGTGGAAAATTTGGGTCGGGACAGGTACACTTACCTGTGTGAGCTTTATCTTGTGGAAGGTTGTGAGATAATATTCTATGTGCTGCCCATTTCTTTTCCTATACTTACTAGATGGCATGAACTTGTTAGGACACTTGCACAAGCATACACATAGTTGAGAACTCTTATCGGTTAAGAGGTTTTCTTGATAGTGTTGAGTATAGATGTACACCCTTGTTTACTTGCCTTCTGTGTGAGAATGGCTCTATTTGACACGTGAGTCGTCAGTACGGTCATGAAGTGTAATGAGGGCACAGGATGCCAAGTGATAGGGTTCAAATATTGGGACCCGTGAGTTGTGAATAGTCTAAGGTTCAGTACCTCGTGGAGTTTATTGACTAAAACCTAGTGCGAAAGCGGTCATTTTTGTTGAGTTGTTATTTGTACTTTCTTTTATCTGTGATTATCGCATTTAGGTTGTGTTCCCAAACATTCCTTTATGTCACTATTATGGTGTTCTGCTAATAGTGTTGTTTTTCTTCCTTACTACAATTACCGTATTATTTGCCACTTCGTTAGTCTTTATGTAGATAACATACTCTGTTGTTACTATACTTATACTTGTTCAGGTTATTTAGTCCAGTAGGTGTCTTGACAGTTCCTCGTCACTACTCCACTTAGGTTAATCTTGATACTTGTTCGGTACCGCCGTGGTGTACTCATACTACACTTCTGCATATTTTTGTGCAGATCTGGGTATTTGGAAGTCAGTGAGTCATTTGCTAGTTGTGCGGATTGTTGTGGTGGAGACTCAAGGTAAACATGTTGCTGCGTTTGCAGGCTTCGGAGTCACCTTTTAATCTGTATTCACACTGTTTACTTTATTTCAAATAGTTGTGCTTAGAAAATTGTAGCAAAACTCTGTAAAGCTTATGACTTGTACTACCGGTTTTGGGATTGTAATACTTGTATAGAGAATTCTAAATTTGGATCAAATTTTTATTTATTTTGTTATTATTTTCAGAAGTTGTTAGGCTTACCTAGTCCCTAAGACTAGGTGTCATCATGATACCCAACGGAGGGAAAAATTGGGTTGTGACAAGTTGTTATCAGAGCTCTAGGTTCATAGGTGCTACGAGTCATAAGCGAGTTTAGCAGAGTCTTGCGGATCGGTACGGAGACGTCTGTACTTATCTTTGAGAGGCTACGGAACTATTAGGACAGTTTCACTTCCTTCATTCCTATCATGCGAGTTCATTAATCTCGAAGTTTGAAATTTTATCATTTCATTCTCTCACATATGGTGAGGACACGAGCTACAGTTATTGATGGCGTTACCCTCGGAGCAGATGTCTCTAGAGGCAGAGGCCGACGAGGAGCATGTGTCACAGATAGGGCACCTAGTAGAGTAGCAGTTGAGGAGCCGCCAGTAGTTCCAATTGGGGGCAGGTACCGGAGGCGCCTGTCGCTACCTCCGGAATTCAGGAGACCTTAGCACAGTTCCTGAGCATATTTGGTACATTGGCTCAAGCGGGGTTGATTCCGGTTGCACCAGCTACATCACTGTTGATACCCAAATTTTCCTCAAAACTATTTTTTAAACTTACATATATACCTTCAAAATCAAGTTCCATAACAATTGCTATTTTTCCACAATTTACTCATATTTTTATTAATTTATTTCTAATTTATCCAGTATTTTTATCTCTAATAATTAATTATAAATTTCATTACAAATGATTTCAAAGACATTTCTTGACTTAACACATTATTTTTGGTCTTGTTAAGATCAAATTATTTCACAACTGGTCAAATTGGCACTTTTTGGCTATAATTATAATAATTTTGCAATTATAGCCTAACCATATGTTTTATGCTATTACTATCCAATAATTGGTCATTTATATTCTTAAATACCGATTAACCATTTTTATTTTATTTCTTAATCACCAATTTCATTCTTTTGATTATTAGTTATTTTAACTTATTTTAATTGAACATTTAACATTTTAATTGAGTATTTAACAGCTAGCCACATTTTATTTAAATTCTAACCCCCAATTAAACCGAAACACACCTGATTAAATTGGACCAAACACCCCAGCCCAGACCTAAAATTCTACCCGGCCCAACCCTGGATCAATTTGAGTCGTTGATCAATTTAGATCAACGGCCCATATCATTTGTTACCATAATTAGACTTGAACGACCCCCCCCCCATCTCTCATTTTCACTCGTCTCTCATCTCTCTACTCTCTCTCTCTCTCNAGCTTTGACACTGTCCTGAGGTCCTCAGGTGAGAGTTCAACTCCTACCTATGGTCCTTCATGCCATTTTCCGGCTACCCATGGCCGTCCGAGTAAGGTTCTTACACTTTTCGGTGGAAACCGGTAAAACCTTGAGTTTTTCTCTCCTCTTTGGGTTCTCTCTTCGAAAACATAACTTCTAAAACCTCAGATCTATCTAGATCTGTAACAGATCTATACATATTTCAAGTTGTTTTGATGTTTTCTTTAAGGGTTTTTCATTTTTCCTTAAACGATTTTTGTTTTCCAACTAGGGTTTCTAAAAAACCTTTCTGCAAAAACGATTTCTTCAAGTTTAAGGGTTCTTCTGAGATTCTTCTCGTATTTTTTAAACGGTTTCTGTTAAAATCTCTTTTTCATAGTTTTTATGTTAAAACTTTATTTTTAACACTGTATTATAATCTTAGGTTTGCCTTTATTGATCTACTCTTTTGATTTGTATATATGTCTGTCTCTTATGAATACGTCCTGAGTTTTCTATGATTTTTAAACTAGTTTTGCTCATTAGGGTTCTTGATTTCGGCTTCTTCTTCTTATGATGTAGTTGCTCTGTTTAATCCCTCTAGTTGTTACTGTTTTGTTTAGATGAATCTCTAATCCTATGTGATTTCTTGCTGCTACAGTCATTAGGGTTTCTGACTCTTTGATTCTCTCTGTTATATCATGTTCGTTTGTTAATTCCTTTAATCATTTACTGTGTGCTAGTATTGAATCCCTGATTCTATGTGATTTTTACTTGAATCTCTGATTTTCCTGTCCTATTATGTGTTTATTTCGTGTACTCACAGGAATCAGCATTACTCCTATTTAAACCCCTAATTTCCTGTAATTGAACCTCTCATTGATCTTTTGTGATGATTTCCTTACTCATTTACAACCTTTAAAATATTTTATTGCCTTATTTTGGTCAACTATGCTGTCACACGGATCCTTATGCTATTTCCTTAACTAAAGTATTCTGAACCCAGTCTCAATTTCATACTTGTACTGTTTTGAAATTATTTCCTTATATGTTATATGCATGTCATATATGGGAACTTTCCTTATTTGTTATTTTCCTACTAACCATTTGAACTTAACCCCTTCAATTAAGGGAAACCTATACTGATTTTACATTGATTGATACTCAATCCCTTAATTAAGGGTTAACTTTGATTCCTGCCTTATTTACCATCTGTTTTCAAACTATATATATACACTACTCTTTCATTAAGCAACAAACAACTAATCTGTTCAACTCTCTCTCACACAACTAAAACTTTCTCTCTATTCTCTCTTCTGTGTTACTTGCTACTATTCTAAGTAACCGGCTACAAGCCAAGGCTAACTATTGTGCCTCTCCTATTTCTGCTTTGTGTTTCTGCTTTCTTCACTTCACTGGTATGTTCTAATTCAGATTTCAGTCCTCAAACCAACATGTTTCTATTACTGTTACAATTTATTGTGTTTCTAATCTGCTTCTATTTACTGTTCTGTTGTTCAACATGTAACTAAGATCCTGAATCCCCTCTACGCTTTACTTGTCAATGACCAGCATGTTTCTGTATACTTAGCACATGTTTCTTATGTGAATCCCCATACCTATTATTGGTACATTAGTGATCATAGTCTCAGCTATTTGGTCCTGTTATATTGGTATAATCCTATACCCTACTGTATCCCCAATAGCTTGAGTCATTAGGAACTTCTGATTGTGTACTGTGTATTACATGTTTGCCCTCGCATGCGTTGTATTTGTCCCTCAAATCCCATTAACCCTGCTTGTGATTGTTGGACTATTCCTGGTCCTTTGTGTGATGTTGAACTTGTTGGTGTTCCTGCCCTTTTAGTGGTTAAACTTCTTTGTAATAAAACTATTCCAATCAAGTTTCCCTCTTCAAAACTGTTTTCTTACTTACCCTTTTCAAAACTGTTTTCTTACTTAACCTTTTCAAAATTATGTCAAGAACTCTCACATATACTCTTAGAAGTCTAGGTTCTTCCCTCTCTGAACTTTGACACACAGAGGCTGGCCATTCCATACTGCACTTACTCTATCTTGGCTATGAAATCTAGGTTTGAGCACTGCTCGGGATCCCTTGAGGTCCTTAGGGAACTCTGACACACCCGGATTGTGAAAAGGCTGTGAAACATTACTTGGCATTGAGGACATGGAGATCTGGGCCTATTCTGTAGGCTCCCTATAGTTAACTTCTTATTTTTCTTCTATTTCAGTTGTATAATTCATATCCCTTGGTCTGTAATAATTAATTGTAAACAACTTTGGGGTCGGATAGTGAAAATGGGTGGGTAATATACATGTTGTAGTATAATTAAGGGTAGAGACCATGTTTCTAGGTTTACTTCTCTATGCGCAATAGCAGCCATGTTTAGGTACAACATGCCATGCATTAGATATCATGCTACTTAGGCTCATATATACTGTTTTCCTTTCAGCATGTCATGATTCATTACCCTCACTTAAAGATCCTTCTTATAGGACAAATAATTAAGTAAACTGCTACTACGTGATTCTGTCCATGTAAACATATTCTGAAACTTCATTAGAAGTCCTGTCCTAGGATAAATAATGTTAACTGCAATCATGTCTCATCATGCTATACACTTAGAGATCCTGTTCTAGGTAAGCAACGATTAAAATCTATCACCTATGTTATTCCTTAAACTGTGCATAGTGTTGTGATTCTATGTGTATTTAGAGATCCTGTTTAAGCAACTGCATATGCATCATAACTGCTACACGCCTAGGCAAGTCTTAGGTAATCAGTAAAGAAACAAAACCAGAACTGTCCTTTGTCATTAGTGTTCAGCTGTCAGCACGCTAAAATCAGTAGGCAACCTGATTAAGACTTCCTCTCTGAGTTATGCAATAAATCTGTCTTTGTGTTATCACCTATATACCATGCTTTAGGATTCCGAATTAATATGGACCTTAGTTGTGTATGAGACATGTTGTTTATGTGTACTGTGTGTGGAGGAATACTTGAGCATTTATCTGTTTTCCATGCTTTCCCTTTATCCGCCCTAGAATTTTTACCTTTAAAACCTGAGGTTCTGCCTAGCACCTCCCTTTAGGATAGGAGTCATATTTCCCTCCGGGGCTGATAGGAAGGGACGGGTAATAGCATGCAATAGAGATCGAGACGAACACTCAATTTAGTTACTTTCACGGGGTGGGAAAGGGTAGAATATGGATATGATGACCGGTGCACTAATCCGGGTATTGCATTGATGTAATCCATATTATTATAAACCTAGGATACCTTTTATATGCTTAGATCGTAATCCTTTCAAAATCGAATCTTCTTTACTATTTTCAAACATCTGCATGCTTAAGACTTAAATCCCTTTTATTTGAGCCTTAATTTGTTTTTTTGCTAAGCCATACAAATTCACATAAACCATTTGGACGGGAACCACACTTGTGGATCCTGAGGGGTGCTTAACACCTTCCCCTTAGGATAATTTTAAGCCCTTACCCAATCTCTGGTTAGTAACATAGTTGTAATTGAATCCCTTAGGTTCCCTAACGCACCGTTAAAATCGTTAGGTGGCGACTCTTAAAAATATGCAAACCCCTTTCCCAAAGGAATGAGTTGTCTCAACCAATGTCATAAACCCTTTAAACCGGCCCTGAAAGGAGCGCTTGGGGAAAAGAGGGGTGCGACAATCACAGACTGGGGTAGGATCTCAGACTCCTGCCGCCCACACCCTAGAGCAGCGAGTTCATGTTGGTCAAGTTCCACGTGTCATGGCGACACAGCCTGTGGTCCTAGTTCAGCCTGTGGTTAGGGCAGCAGCATCTGAGGAAGAATAGCTTAGACTTGAGAGGTACAAGAAGTACCACCCTCCGACCTTCAGTGGATTGGCGACAGATGATGCCTAGGGTTTCCTAGAAGAGTGTCATCGCATTCTTCGTACTATGGTATTGTGGAGCCGAGCGAGGTTGCTTTTGTTACATTTTAAATCAGGGGAGCGGCTTATCAATTGTGACGGGTGTATGAGTTGGGTAGCCCGACCGAGTCAGCTTCGCTTACATGGGTTCAGTTTTCAGAGATGTTCTTGAGAGAGTTTGTACCTCAGTCCCTTCGAGATGCATGGCGCATAGAGTTTGAGCAGTTGCGCCAGGGCATTATGTTAGTGTCAGAGTATGCCATTAGATTCAGTGATTTGGCCATACATGCACCTGCTTTGGTTGCTACAGCTAGAAAGTGTTTCCATAAATTCATTGAGGGTTCAGGCATGATATTCGGTTCAGCATGGCTCGAGAGTTAGAGTCGGATGTTTCATTTCAGCAGGTGGTAGGGATCGGTCACCGAGTGGAGGGAATGTTAGATTAGGAGAGAGAGGACAGGCGGGTCCATGAGAGAGAGGACAGGCGAGGTCAGGAGAGAGAGGACATGAAGGAGAGGAGGCCTCGTAGGCTGGAGAGATCTACTGGTTCTTATTTTGGAGGCAGGGTACGACATGGTAGAGGTTTTGTGGGACAACCATTTCAGTTTGCACTTTCGGCTTCGCATGGTGTTTCAGGTCCTATGGGTCTCAGGGTACCCGTACCACACAGTTTCCACAGCCACGTCAGCAAAAAGGTTGCTTTGAGTGCGGAGATACCAGCCACATGGTGAGAGATTGTCCTAGACTCCGTTCAGGTGCGTCACAATGCAGTATTCAGGCGAGTAGAGGGTGCCAAGAGGGGGAGGCCCGGCCCATTGATGTGTTCATATAGTAGGCTAGAGACTGTTGCGCCAGATGATGTCATACAAGTGTGCTTTTGATTTGTTATAGAGGGGCACCATTCATATTTTGATTTGGTTCTAATTATCAGGGCGAGTTCCTCTATTTGTTGTCCCACATATAGGTGAGTTCATGACTTAGTATTATGTTTATGTGTTTGCCCCTGTTGGGAGATTCTATGAGTGGTAACCCATGTTTCCCTCTTCAAAACTGTTTTCTTAATTACCCTTTTCAAAATTGTTTTCTTACTTAACCTTTTCAAACTATGTCAAGCACTCTCACATATACTCTTAGAAGTCTAGGTTCTGCCCCCTCTATGTGAGCATTGCCTTGGACCCTTGAGCTCCCTCTGAACTTTGACACACAGAGGCTGGCCATTCCACGCTGCACTTACTCTATCTTGGCTATGAAATCTGGGTTTGAGCACTGCCCGGGATCCCTTGAGGTCCTTAGGGAACTCTGACACACCCGGATTGTGAAAAGGCTGTGAAACATTACTTGGCATTGAGGACATGGAGATCTGGGCCTGTTATGTAGGCTCCCTATAGTTAAGTTCTTATTTTTCTTCTATTTCAGTTGTGTAATTCATATCCCATGGTCTGTAATAATTAATTGTAAACAACTCTAGGGTCGGATAGTGAAAATGGGTGGGTGATATGCATGTTGCAGTATAATTAAGGGTAGAGACCATGTTTCTAGGTTTACTTTCTCTATGCGCAATAGTAGCCATGTTTAGGTACAACATGCCATGCATTAGATATCATGCTACTTAGGCTCATATATACTGTTTTCCTTTCAGCATGTCATCATTCATTACCTCACTTAGAGATCCTGCCTATAGGACAAATACTTAAGTAAACTGCTATTACGTGATTCTGTCCATATAAACATATTCTGAAACTTCATTAGAAGTCCTCTCATATGATAAATAATGTTAACTGCAATCATGTCTCATCATGCTATACACGTAGAGATCCTGTTCTAGGTAAACAACGATTAAAATCTATCACCTATGTTATTCCTGAAACTTTGCATAATGATGTGATTCTATGTGCATTTAGAGATCCTGTTTTAGCAACTGCATATGCACCATAACCGCTACATGCCAAAGCAAGTCTTAGGTAATCAGCCATAAAGAAACAAAACCAGAACTGTCCTTTGTGATTAGTGTTCAACTGTCAGCATGCTAAAATCAGCAGGCAACCTGATTAAGACTTCCTCTCTGAGTTATGCAATAAATCTGTCTTTGTGTTATCACCTAGATACCATGCTTTAGGATTCTGGAGTAATCCTTTCAAAATCTAATCTTCTTTACTATTTTCAAACATATGCATGCTTAAGACTTAAATCCCCTCTTATTTGAACCTTTATTTGTTTGTTTACTAAGCCGTAAAAATTCACATAAACCATTTGGCCGGGAACCACACTTGTGGATCCTGAGGGGTGCCTAACACCTTCCCCTTAGGATAATTTCAAGCCCTAACGCACCGTTAAAATCGTTAGGTGGCGACTCTTCAAAATATGCAAACCCCTTTTCCCAAAAGGAACGAGTTGTCTCAACCAATGTCATAAACCCTTTCAACCGGCCCGGAAAGGAGCGCGTGGGGAAAAAAGGGGGCGTGACAGCATGACGACTCTGCTGGGGATATCCAGGCTTTTACCATTTCAAATTGTTTCGTGAATTTGTGCCTTTATTTTTGTTTAAATACTTGCACCCTTTCTTCCTCCCTTTACATGCAATTAATTGTTTACTTCAGGTATTTGCTTTTCCTCAAAGATAAAACTAACATGTCTCTTTGTTTTCTTTTGTAGCTGCTTTAAATCATTACTGTTGTTTTTACCGCTTTCTTTAATGTGCAAATACGTGACAACGTGTTTTACTACTTATTATTGCATAACCATGCTCAACATTCATACTCCACTCGTGCCAAACAAAATACTATAGCAACGCTTAATGAGTGGTTGTGCTCTTTTTATATTATTACCCACTAAATTCGGAAAGGCTTATTTGCGGTAAAACTAGTCGATAGCGGTGCAGTCGACGGTTCTGTGCCTTTCCCACTTGAGTTGTCCGTTCAAGGGTACCGGTCTAAAACCCCATAGAAACCTACTCTGTTGCAGTGTTACATGCATCATGGTCAAACCTAGTCGAGCTAAAGTGTCGTCCGCACGATATCTTTTAAGATAGCCTTATCCAAAAGTCCACCGGGTTTCCCTAAACCCAAACGAACGCCCTCATGTTTTGTGCATTTATTTGGAGAACTAAATGCTTCCTACTAACTATTGACGTTAAATAGTCGAGTCCGGTGGGGGTAAGGGCCTAACCTTATTTGCTTTGCAGAAAAAAGAGGCACGAAGTCCCCAGATTCGGCATGGTCTCCAATATCCACCCAAGATTGTTGAGTTGGTGGGAGGATCTTCACTCTAGTGACAAAGCTATCGTCAGGAAACACTTGGGTAACTTACCATCTCTCCGAGAAATCCAACCTAACAAAAAAAGGCTGAGGGAGCTGAAGGAGGATATCTAGCCAGAACCTACCTGTTGATGGGACTTCGCGAGCTGGGAAAACTATACGAGGAAAGCAAGAATGTCGAGTCTAGGGAAGGTCCTTCTGGGACCAAGTAGATAGGAGTGTCTTTATTTTTCTCTATCAATGTAATAAGGCCAATGGCCATTAGTGACCTTTATTTTCGTCTATCGTTTTGGGATATTTCTATTTTTCTTATCAATAAAATGAGGCATTTAGCATTTTAAGTTCTCCAAATCAATTTGTCGTTAGGCCTACCTCGGGCACAAAGAGGTTCCCAACTTAGGACGCGCTTTACATTTCTGCATTATGTGTTTAAATACCGCAATATTCTTTTTCATAATCCTCACTGACTTGGTTACCTTTTTGTTTTTATTTCTTTTTTTTTATTTTTTATTCCCCTCCCCAAAGGTTAGTTCGTGCATTCTGGCCTATCGCACAAGATCCAAGGGCCCTCCAGATACTCCTCCTTCTAGTCCTCCTAAGGGAAAAGACAAAGGCAAAAGTAAGATGGAAGAGTCCAGCGGCACCATAAAGGAGAATATGATTGAACGGGTAGAGGCCACTGATGGCCGAGGTATTCAGGTCCTGCATGAGAACATGTCACCACTTGAACCAAAATTGCTGAAGTTTCAGTAAGAACTCGATCAAGTCCGGAATGTGGCCAACCTGTCATTTTCCCTCAATGTCCTCGACGTCAACCTTCCAAATGCTCAAAACCCCGCACCTCCATAAAATATCCCAAGACAGCAAAATCATCCCGCACCTCATCATCACGCCACTCCCCCAAAGAACCAAACTCTCACGACGCAATGCAATGCTTGCCACACCTCAAATAACACTCCACTACTCATCCTAGAACCTCAAAACCCCACAAAGGACCATTGCACACCTATAACAATCCCATCTATGTGGAAACCGTGACCTACTCCACTCCGCCTATCTCACAGGCATCTGAGTCTGATAGAAAGGACTTACTTATCAAGAACCTGGTCGAGGAGCATAAGAAACTGACCAGCCGAGTCCAGGGTGTTGAAGGAACCAAGGGAATTGAAGGGTTGAATTATGAAGACCTTTGTATACAACCTGATGTCGAACTGCCCGAGCGGTAAAAACATCCAAAGTTCGAAATGTTTGACGGTATTGGTGACCCGAGAGTCCATCTGAGGACCTATTGCTACAAGTTGGTTGGAGTTGGGAAGGATGAAAGAATCTGCATGAAGTTGTTCATGAGCAGTTTGAAGGGAGACGCACTGTCTTGGTACATCAGCCAAGACCCCAAGAAATGGTCAAACTAGGTAAGCATGGCGTATGACTTTATGGACAAGTTTAGATTCCACACAGAGAACGCACCAGATGTATTCTACATTCAAAATTTGAAGAAGAAACACACATAAACCTTTCGCGAGTATGCTACTCGCTGGTGGTCCGAAGCCGCTAAAGTCAGACCTACTATAGAGAAAGAGCAGATGAATAAATTCTTTGTCCGGGCTCAGGACCCGCAGTATTATGAACGATTGATGACGGTTGAAGGCCACAAGTTCTTCGACATCATCAAATTGGGTGAGCGGATTGAAGAAGGTATTAAAAGCGGTATGGTTATAAATTTTGAAGACTTACAAGCCACTAACAAGGCTTTACAGTCCGGTGGTGTGTCTAAGAAGAGAGACGTGGGAGCCGTAATGGTTACACTCAGAACCAAGTCCCTACTCAAATACCAAACTTATCCAACACTTCTACTCACATACCAGTCAACCCCGAATTACCGAGCACCCTCACCAAACTACCAAGCACCCTCACCTTCCTACCAAGCTCCACCGCCCACCTACCAATCTCCACCACGATCAACCTGCTTCGCCCAGATACTCACAACCCGCTCCTGTCTATCGCACTTATAATTCCCAGCCATCCCATTACCAATCACCCCCTACACGCCAAAACTTCCCTAGACCTCGTCCCAATTTTGGTCGCCGCCCTCCAAATCAATACACCGCCATAGCCGAGCCCATTGACCAGCTGTATGAGAAGCTCCAAGTTGCTGGTTACATCACACATATCCCTGCTGCCACCCCTGAGAACCCTTCTCAGTGGGTTAACCCAAACAAATCTTGTGCATACCATTCCGGCATGAAAGGACACACTATCGAAGAATGCCGCTCTCTGAAGGACAAAATACAGGCTCTCATTGACAACAAGATTATTGTGGCAAAAGACCCCACTTCAAACGTTCGCAACAATCCTTTGCCAGACCGTAAGGGTAGAGGTATCAATATGATTGAAATAGAAGATGATTGGGATCCCGAGGGATCAATCGGGTTGATCTCAGAAGGCGATGACCTAAAGAGACCTGCAGTCACTCTCAAACCGATCATAGTCCAGATTCAACCACCTGAGGACGCTGAGATGAATATGTCTATACCACTTGAGTTTGAAGCAGCGCCACCTGCAAAGTCACCAGTGCCAATTGAAGTTGAGTTTGTATCTCCAGCAAATGCACCGGCACCATTCGAGGTCGCAATCTTGCCACCCCGAATACACATTCTGTTTGAAGTAAGGATGGGCGCACCAATTTCGGTGGCGATGTCAACCACACCACCCTTCTATTCAAACGCTATCCCTTGGGACTATACAGCCGAGGCGAGAAGGAAAGGCAAGGTCAGGTCTTAGGAGACTGTCGCAGCACAGGGTATGACGAGAACTGGTAGGGTCTACACCCCTGAGCATCTGGCCGAATCAAGAAAGTAGGCTGCCAACCGGCCTCCCCTTATCGAAATAGGTCCCGATGACCTTTGGAGAAAGGTACATGCTAAGGAGTATTCATTCATCGACCAGCCGAACAAGACATCGGCACAGATATCCATCCTCCTTTGCTATAGAATTCTGAAACACACAGAAATGCTTTGTTGAAAGTGTTGAGTGAAGCATATGTGCCAAACAACATCACTAGTGGGGAAATGGCCAATATGGTAGGCCAGGTACTATAAAGTCACAAAATCACTTTTCATGAGGACGAGCTACCACCTGCAGGATTGGGGCACAACAAAGCGCTGCACATCACCGTGCAATGCAAAGATCATTTCATCACAAGGATCTTGATCGATGGAGGTTCCAGTCTTAACATTTGTACGTTGATAACACTCAAGAAATTGGGTAAAGGGATACATGAGATAAGGGATGTAGCGATCAATGTGAAAGTCTTCGACTTCTCAGAGGTCTACTATGGGGGAGATCAGTCTATGTCTGCAGATGGGACCGACTTGGTTCGAAGTGGATTTCCAGGTGATAGATGTGCCAGCATCCTACAACCTATTGTTGGGACGACCCTGGATTCATGCTGCTGGGGCCGTAGCGTCAATGCTACATCAGGCGGTAAAATTCGAGTGGAACCACCAAGAGGTGATTATTCATGGTGACGGTAGCAACCCCATTTATAGTCGTCAAACTATTCCGGTGATTGACGGAAAAAGGAAGATAGGCGGGGGAACTTACCACCACATTGAGCGGGTCAATGCTATCGACAAGGACAAGTGGTGGGATAGCAAGATTGAGAGCATCCTGAACTGGAGAGGACATGAGCCAGGCAAAAGGCTCGGTAAGAACATCCAAGGGATCACGAAGCCCATAAAGCTCAAGAAACATGGTACTACTTTTGGTCTGGGGTATGAGTACACTTGGTAGGAATTCAACGACTGGTTGCCACCTTGGCGCGGTACCTATTACCCTTTGGATCAGCTGATATCTCATCTTGAGTATACTTTCAAGCAGGCCGACATTATTTACGGATCAAACGAAGAAGAAGCACTTGCAGCGATGAGGAGTTTGTTCCTAGAGGACGAGGATATGGATTGATGTGTTGTTCTCGAGGAGGAGGGGGAGGAAGGCCCTTCCATACTGACTGTAAGCAAGGGGAAATATCTCAAGAACTGGTCTATCAAGACGACAAAGCCCGATGAGCCTCGAGGTAGCAAGGCTAAAACAAGCATTATTTATTGTTTTATTTACTAAATGATTTTCCTTTTCCTGCATTTTTCAATTTCTGCAATAAGATCTTCAATGTTCAAAACAGTTATTCAATTCATCAAAGCATCTCCTAAATGTTTCTTACGAATCCGATATTTATTGCTACTCGAATTCTACCTCTTTATTACCAAGTAGTTCAGGACTTGGTATTCACCACACTACAGTATTTAGTACGTATTATAGCATTGACTGGTTCTGATTATCAAATGTTCTGATTTGGGAAGTTTCTTTCTACGCAGGGCTTCATCCTTTTTTATTAAATATCTACTTACCAGAATATTGTATAAATCAACTACAATATAATATCACATCAATACAATTTTTATACAAATTTTATACAATATGTCTTTTGTATATTTTGGATCTGATTTATACACAGTAAAAATAAATTTCATACAACTAATTGTATATTATACAACTTATCTACAACTTTCAAACATTATTTCTACCAGTTAACTACAACTACAATAACATACAATTTTAATACAAATTTATACAATATGTCTTATGTATATTTTGTATTTGATTTATACACATTAAAATAAATTTCATACAACTAATTATATATTATAAAACTTTTCTACAACTTTCACACATTATTCCTATCAAGCTAAATATAACTACAATAACATACAATTTAAATATAAATTTTATATATAATTTATACAATGTCTTTTGTATATTTTGTATCTGATTTATACATAGTAAAAACAAATTTAATACAACTAATTATATATTGCACAATTTATCTACAATTTTCTTACATTATTTTTATAATTTTTCTACAATTTTACTACAATTTCGTAAATATAGTGCATATCACGTCTTTTTCTTCTTCTTCGACTTTCAATCTGAAATTCAACCAAAATCAAGTCTAATCTTCACCAAAACACCTTCAAAATTGAGATATAAATTCCAAACTATATTCTCAATTGTTTGCAACAACACCCAATCCAAACAAATAATGATTTTTGAAAACTCAAATTCGAATTCAAAACTTTTTAATGGCTATCATGGTGGAATTGTTGCTCTCTTTTCCTTTGCTTTACATTACTGGAACTAGGGATTGAGAGATAGAGAGAGACGTAGAGAGAATTCCTAATTGTTTGCAAAAACGCTCAATTCAAACAAGTAATATTTTTTGAAAATTCAAATTCGAATTCAAAGTTTCAAAACTTTTTAATGGCTATCAATGGTGGAATTGTTGCTCTCTTGTGAAAGATACGTGGGGGAAGGGGGTGGGATGTGGAGAAAGAAACGTGGAGAGGGGGGAGGGGGGAGTGAGATACAGAGAGGGAAACGTGGGGGGATCAGTGGGAGTGATTGTAGGAATGGATTAATTATTCTTAAATCCTAAAAATGTACATAATAGGTAATTTTGTATATATGAGGTAATTAAAGTGAAACTTGAATAAGGAGGGTAATAAAGTTTCTAATAGTGTATAGGTATGTAAAAATTCACTATTTTAACCATGGCACCTACAGCCACTTTGTTATAGTGTGTGCCACTACTTATTTAGTTTTCTACTTGAAATATAAGTGAAACACCAATCCGTACATGAAATTCTACCCGAGCGATCGGGTAGCGTACCACCCCATCACTACATAGATCAGCCTCTGGAGTGGTGGAGTCATGTGCAGCCAAGGGGTGTCAGCCGATACCTCTTTGTCAGAAAATTACATTATTTAACTCGGTAATTTTTTAAAAAATACGTATATATATTATATAATGACACTCATTAATTTTTGTTGAATTTATCTTTTTATATTTTAATTTTTCTTAATAAAAATCCTGACCCCGCTATTGCCCGGCAGGGAGTGTTAGTTTTTCGTTCACGGCACAAAAATTGTCTTCTAACCGATTTATATTCAAGTGGATAAAACCTTTGAAAGTAACTATTACACCAGTAAATAGGACTACTTTTGACATTGTACTGTACAAAGCCACAAACAAAAAAGTTAACAATTAATGTGTGTACTCCTAACTGTTTCCTCGTGCTGATCAACATGCAGGAAAAGTATTAGGAGGGAGTTCTTATTTGTGAGAAGACATCTTTTCCAATTAAACCTAAAAAGTATGTTTAAAATTAAAAATAAAGATTACAACGGTTCAAAATGCCATATTATACGCTAAACCGCCGCTTTTCAAATGCACAATGTGGCGACTAAAAAACTGGGCTAGTAAAATGATAATTGTGGCGGTTTTCAATAGCCGCCGAACTAAAAACGCCTCAATTGTTCGTTTTTTTTTTTTCTCTTTTTTTGTAATGAGAGTATTGAATTATAAATTTGTAATCGATATAATTGGCTCATTGCTCTAGTAAAGTTGAAGTTGAAGTTTTGAGCCGGGTCACGTAAAAATTATTATATTTACTTTGACGCTTATTTTACTTTATGTGTAAGGAATAAGGTTCTTAACCAAATTTTTTAGTAATCCATAAAGGCACTCAAACTAACCGCTAGAATTTTTAAGTCTCATCGAATAATAGTTCTATGAGAAAAGATTTTCAAAGCTCAAAAAAGCTTTACTTCGAGTGAGTTTTTGAGAACCCATAGAGTAGGTTAATGAATGTAAGAAACTTCTATATTCATCCCTCCTTTATATAGATTGCAATACGTTTTGGATAATATTTTTTAAATGGGGAACTATTTAAAAATTCTATTTTCCATAGGCAATTGAAGAAAAAGATGAGATCAAGAAAATAATGAAAATCAAATATCACTACGTCTGAAAGACTCAGGCTAAAACTGCTAAACTTCTTTTTTAACAATGGGATGCAATTCATTCTCCAACCTAGCTCCACTACTGTGTTTAGAAGCAGAATCCTTAGCTTAATTTTTTTAAGACATGTATATATTTTTCGTGGCATTTCCAGTTAAAAACTATTTATTGGGGAATTGAAAATGGTGCAATGTGATATTGTGAACCAGGAATTTGCATATTTATGTATTTTCACTACGGATGAATTATAACATGCTGCTGAAGTAGTAAGCTTTGAAATAAGGCCTGAGAAGGTCTATAAGCCCATAGGCTGACCATAGAAACACCAATGTTAAGATTAAATCTAGTATGAACCGAATAATTATCCTAGTGCATCTGTAATGCCAGTTAATTGAGATATAGATGCTGAGTATTCTCAGTTTCCGCTTAATTATCTGAGATTTCAATATATTTTGCTCTTTTGACAATAATAGGCGGTATTGATCATCATTGACCATTGTAAGGAGGACAGTTTAACTTTCAATTCCTCTACGCTGGAGCCTATCAACTATATTGATCTGCCAAATTTAGTCTTGTTAATCGTCTCGATCAACTTTTCCTTGTAGTAGCCACACCTTTTCTTCACATGTTTTTCAAGTATTATGCTCTAATTGTGTTCTTATTTCGTCACTAGTCAGAATGTTTATCCTTTTATTTTTTTGTGCTTATATTTCTTTGGGAAGGAAACATAGGACAAGATAGCGGCTATGAACATTGAAGATGAAGAGGCTATGAAGCCAAATAAGTGATCTGGGAGGAAAAGAAGTTCCTTATAGATATACATTTTTAATAATTCCAGGTTTAAGGCATGAGATATCAGCATACCTGAGTTATTAGGTGTTTAATTTGTTCGCGTTTTAATGAATTAATGTACTCGCCAAGCCTTTCTCCTGTTCTTCTAGTTTTGTGTTATGTGAATTTGATTGATATTATCACACATTAAGTTGTTAGATATTTCATATCACTGAATTTTCTATTACAAAGATTCTTGGAACCTCATGTGTCATAAAGAACTGCAGAAAGATTAATCATCATAAATAAAGAATTTTGAGTTTCTGAAGCTAGGCACCTCCATTTGATCCATCATGAAACATCTTCTGGCCTCCCTAGGAAGTTCTGATAAGGTTGAGAAGATCGCCTCATTATGTTGTTCAAGTGTGCTACCAAACTTAGCCAGAGCATCTGCTACAGAGTTAGCTTCTCTATAGCAGTGTTGGACTGTAACTTGAATGGATTGAATCATGCCTTGCATGTCTTTGATTTGATGATAGAGTTTCCATGGGATGCTACTGTGTCCTTGGATCATATTGACCACCAGCAGAGAATCCAGCTCCAAAATAATATTCCTGTAATTGGCATGTCTGAGAAGCCCATTTGCTTCAAAACTGCTGTGACGAAGCTCCAAGAAACTTTATTATATGCCTTAGCCATGTCTAGTTTGATAACGAAATTGCCCCCTGGATTGTTCGTTTTATGTTATGAATAATTTCCTTTGTTAACAACACGTTCTCAGTGATCAATCTCCCTTTCATAAAGCTAGACTGATTTTGTGAAACCAGTTTAGGAAGCATGCTAGAGAGCCTATTAGTTACGATTTTGGAGATAATTATGTTAGAGAAATTGTCAAGACTTATAGGTCTGAGTTGTGAAAAATCATAGGGAGATTCAACCTTTAGGATCAGTACAAGACAAGTGTGAGTATAGTATTTGGTTAACCTCTTGCCTGCAAAAAATTCATGAACCATGTCCACCACCTATGATGATATCATCCCAGTAGTTCTGATAGAAAAATCCATTAAAACCATCTGGTCCTGCAACGAAATTAGGATGCATGCCAAAAATAGCATCTTTAACTTCCTCAATAGTAGGAAGAGAGGTAATCCGGTAGTTATCCTCAGAAGAAATTGTCTTCTCAATTCTATGAATAATATCCATATTAGGTGTAGTGTCATGCTGAGTGAAGATATTACTAAAGTAATTGATAGCTTCATTTGAGGTTTGATCGATCCCTTGGACCGAGTGGCCTTGACTGTCCTTGATTCTGTGTAAATAGGCTCTCTTTCTCCTCTGTCTAATAACACTACGGAAGAATTTTGAATTAGTGTCACCTTCCTCCTCCCACTTAACTCTAGCCTTTTGCTTTAAGATGTTGGTTTGGACCTTAGTCCAGTAATTCTGCTCGGCATAAAGGTTGTGAAGGTTGGTTCTATTGTGCTCACTGTCATCAGCTTCATAGATAGATTACATTGTTTCAACCCGGTCTTCCAGACTCTTCACGTTGTCAAAAACATTGCCCATTGTATTTTTGGACCAAACACTTAACTGTTTAGCAAGTTTTTTTAGTTTTTGTTGGAGGATCCACATTGCAGTGCCAGTAAAATCCTCCTCCCGAGTTGTCTTGACAATGTTCTGAAAACCAGGTTGATGTACCCCAAAAGTTCAAAATTTGAAGTACTTGATGGCGGGAGCTTCTACAGTATTGCATTGCATTAATAGCACGACCTTACAAAGGTTTTGAACCCCCTTGACCACTAAGCTATGCTTTTAGGATGTCTCAAGGGGATTTAAAACATAATATATAGAGGTAAAAAATAGATTTTGTCTTACATATACAGTGTAATTTTTCGACGAAGGGGGTTCGGGTGAACACCCTTCCGCCCCCTTAAATCCGCCCCTGCCTATGATACTTGCTTCCTTTCTTCTCAGTGACTTGCATAATGGAGTTGAAGTCTCCAAAGATGAACCATGGACTTTGAATTATGTCCTTTATCTGCTCCAGTTTTTGCCATAATTTCTTTCTTCTCCTGGCCTTTTGTCTTTGCATATACTATGGTTACCGAGTAGGTGATACACGAATTAGTGGCTGAAAAAGAGGGAAGGTTTGAATTTTAGTTAGTTAGCATTTCAAAGTTAGTTACAGCAATGACTGAGAAAGTTAGCTATTAGTTTTAATTCAAATTTCATGTAATTCCTTTTGTGTTTTCAGCTATTATAAATAGATCAAACCATTTGTATTAGAGGGTATTATGATATATGAAAAACTGAGTTTATCTCACTCCTTATCTCTCTCTCTTCTCATTTCTGCTTTTTCTCCCTTCGATCTCTTCTCTTCCTTCTTATCGACCACTGTTCCATTGAAATTGAGTTGATACTCCACAATTAAGTATCAATTGGTATCAGAGCTTAGCATTTTATGGGCATCGACGAGCTATCGACGTAGCTGCTGGCAATCAGCCTATGGAATTACAGGAGCAATACGAAGATCTAGCAACTCAACAGCTAGATCTACAAGCAGAGTTAGCAAAAACACAGCAGGACTTGAGAGATGACTTGGATAAGCGACACAATGAGCTGCTGCAGATGGTCAGTGCTCTCAAGAAGTCCTTCGATGGTTTATACTTGAATCAGCAGGCCAAGGAGGTTGCATCTTCTTCAGCGACTAAGGATAAAACTCTCCAGTCAGGTCAAGGTATCTTAGGCCCAAAACCTTATTGTGCAATATTAATAGGAATCATAATTTGGTTTTTCCTCGTTTTAATGGGGAAAATCTTAAGACGTGGTTGTACAGGATCGATCAGTATTTTGCTGAAGATGAAACTCCTCTCAATCAGAGAGTGAGGCTAGTAGCTATGAATTTAGATGATGATGCACTTGTTTGGCATCAATCATACTTGAAATGTAGAAATCTACCTGTGCTACCTACTTGGGATGAATATATTACAGAGTTAATGGAAACATTTGATGAGGAATTTGTTGATCCTATGTTAGAACTCAAGCAGCTTAGGCAAATTGGTATTGTTAGGGAATTTCAATTTGTATTTGATAGACTACTAGCACAGTGTAATCTCACGGTTGAACATGTTATTTCATGTTTCCTTGGGGGATTAAAGGAAGAACTGGTCCATCCTATTAAAATGCATGAACCTAAGTCACTATCTAAAACCTACAGGTTAGCTAGATTAGCAGAATCAACTTTAGCTGATAATGCTCGAGTCTTAAAGCAGTCATCAGTAGGGGGTTACTCAGCAAACAAGAAACTTGTATATGACAGTCTTAAGGGCCAACAGGTTATTCAGGGTCCTAGAATACAGCCTCCAGTCATCCATAATTCAGTTGTTCCTAGAACTAGGAGAACTATATCTCCTGTGGAAATGCAGAATAGAAGAGCTCAAGGCCCTTGTTATTTCTATGATGATAAATTTACTCCTGGACATAAATCTACCCTTCCAAAGCAAATGTTTGTGCTGGAATTAGAAATACCTGAGGGTGATTCTCCTGATAAGGGATCCAATAGTGGTGAAGGTGATTTACCAAGTGAAGAATGGGAAAACTTGGGTAATGAGCAGCCTTTCATATCCTTGTGTGCCTTAACAGGTATTCAAGGTGCTCAAACCATTCATGTTACTGGTTAAAGCAACAAGAGTCCTATCCAAATCTTGTTGGATGATGGTAGCACTCACAATTTTATTGACTTTGAATCAGCTAAGAGGTTGGGATGTGAAGTGATGCCTACTAATGTAAAGTATGTCAGTTTGGGTAACAACACAATGAAGGCTACATCTGGTATTGTGAGGAATTTTCAGTGGATGTTAGAGGGTACAACTTATGAGTCTGACTTGATTGTATTTTCAGTTGGAAAATATGATCTAGTATTGGGTGCTCTATGGGTGAAGAATCTAGGATCAGTAACTATGGACTACTCTGCACTCACTATGACTTTTAACTATTTGGGAAAGCAGCACATTTTGAAGGGAATCTCTGATGCATGCAAGGTATCAAGTCCAAAAGCTATCAACAAATCCAGAGGGAATGATATGGAATTATTCATGCTACATACAAATTAGTCAGTTGAATTCCATCCACCTTCCATCACCTGAGGCAGTATCACAGCCTATTCATACCCTTCTTGACACTTACAAAACAGTATTTAAGGAACCAACCTCATTGCCGCCTCAAAGAGGTGTATTTGACCACAGGATTCCTTTACAACATAAATCCAAACCAGTCAACATTAGGCCTTATAGATATTCCTCTATGAATAAGGATATCATTGAAAAGCTTGTGCATGAAATGTTACAAAAAGGAGTGATTCAGTACAACCACAGTCCTTTCTCTTCACCTGTGGTTGTGTTAGGAAAAAAGGATGGGTCATGGAGACTATGTGTAGATTACAGGGAACTAAACCAATGCACCATCAAGGACAAGTTTAAATTTCCAATTATAGATGACCTACTTGATGAGTTGTATGGGGCTACCATTTTTTCTAAGATTGATCTTCGATCTGGATACCATCAGATCAGAATGGTACCTGAAGATGTTCATAAGACTGCATTTAAAACTCATATGGGTCATTATGAATACCTAGTCATGCCATTTGGTTTGACAAATGCACCCTTTACTTTCCAATGTTTGATGAATCATTTGTTTCTCCCTTTTCTCAAAAATTTTGTGTTGGTTTTTTTTTATGATATCTTGATTTACAGCCTTACACTTGTTGATCATGTACTGCATCTACAGCAGGTTTTTAAGATTATGGTGCATAATCAGTTGCTAGCTAAAAGGTCTAAATGTGTGTTTGGGGTCCATAATGTTGAATATTTGGGACATTTCATCTCTGCTCAAGGTGTGTCTACTGACCCTTCTAAAATAGTTGTTGTTCAACAATGGTCCATACCTAAAACTGTTAAACAACTGAGAGGGTTACTTGGGTTGGCTGGTTACTACAGGAAGTTCATTCGAAATTATGGACTAATTTGTAGACCTTTAACAGAGTTGTTAAAGAAGGACAACTTCCAGTGGACTGAAGCTGCTACTCAGGCATTTGCTGCTCTCAAGCTAGCACTCACTTCTGCCCCAGTTTTGGCATTGCCAAACTACTCTTTGCCTTTTGTAGTGGAAACTGATGCAAGTGGTACTAGTATTGGTGTTGTGATGATGCAGTTTGATCATCCTATAGCTTTCATTAGCAAGAGCCTTTCTCCCAGGCATATTGCTCTTTCTATCTATGAAAGAGAGCTATTAGCCTTGGTCTTTGCTGTCACCAAATGGTCCCATTATTTGCTTAGTCGCCATTTCATTGTGAAAATTGATCAAAAGGCCTTAAAATACCTTTTGGAGCAGAAGCTTCACACTGATTCCCAAATCAGATGGCTAGCCAAACTACTCCCTTTTGACTTTGAAGTGCAGTACAAAAAGGGAAAAGAAAATATAGCTGTCGATGCTTTATCTCGTGTTCATGGTGCTGAACTCATGTCCTTGCTTATGAGTTCTGTCCAAACTGATCTGTGGAAGGAAATTCAAGCCAGTTGGACATCTGACCTTGAGCTTGATCAACTTATCACTTCCTTACAGCACACTCCACAGAAGCACTATACTTGGACAAACCAACAACTCAGAAGGAAGGGCAAGTTGTTGATTGGCCATGATCCTATATTACGAACTAAGATTCTTACTTTGTGGCACTCTTCTCCTGCTGGGGGACATTCTGGCATTGATGCTACCACAAGAAAGGTTCTCTCTTATTTTTACTGGAAAGGAATTTGAAATGATATTGTGGATTTCATCCATAAGTGTAATATTTGTCAGTGCAACAAATATGACACTGTTGCATCCCCTGGCCTATTACAACCTCTGCCTATACCTGCTTTTCCATGGACTGATATCACTATGGACTTCATTGAAGGTTTACCTAAGTCCAAGGGAAAAAATGTTATTTGGGTAGTTGTTGATCGACTTACCAAACATACTCATTTCCTTTCCTTGTCTCATCCTTATACTGCTCAGTCCTTGGTCCCTATATTTTTAGATAACATCTTCAAATTGCATGGTTTTCCAGCCTTTATTACCAGTGATCGTGATCCTATCTTCATCAGTAACTTTTGGAAGGAATTTCTTTCTCTTCAAGAGGTGTCCATACAAGCTTCCACTGCTTATCACCCTAAAACAGATGGCCAATCTGAGGTCCTTAATCGATGCTTCAAGACTTATCTCCGTTGTTTTTATACTGACTCTCCCTCTGATTGGCCTCTTTTTTTACCCTTAGCAGAGTGGTGGTATAATACCAACCCTCACTCATCTATCCAGACCTCTCCTTTTGAACTTCTGTATGGTTACCCTCCCCCTATCCATTTGCCATACTTACCTCGGGATTCTAATTCTTCTTTCATTGAGGAGGTGGCTTTAACTCGTGAATTTAAACTCCAACTTGCTAAGTTTCATATTACTAGAGCACAACAAAGGATGCAAGCCCAGGCCAATACACATAGATCTGATAAACAATTCCAAGTGTGGGATTGGGTGTTCGTCAAGCTGCAACCTTATCGTCGGTCTTCTCTTTCTCATTTTCCTTATCATAAGCTCAGTTCACGTTAGTTTGGTCCATATCCTATTATTGAGAAGATAGGAGTTGTGGCCTATAAACTCCTCCTCCCTCCTGAAGTTCTTTTACACCCTACTTTTCATGTGTCCCAACTCAAAATTTGTTATGATATTCCCTCCACCATTATTCACCCTCTTATTGCTCAATTGTCTAGCCCTCACTGCCCTCTCCCTTAAGCCATTATGTATCGAAGATTGATTAAACGTGGCAACAAGGTTGTTGCTCAATGCTTAGTCAAATGGACAGGATTGGATTCTTCTTATGCTACTTGGGAATTGGCTTCTGCCTTGAAGGCTCGTTTCCCTTTTTTCACCCTTGAGGACAAGGGTGTTGTCCACCCCGAGGTATTGATATACGAATTAGTGGCTGAAAAAGGAGGAAAGGTTTGAATTTTAGTTAGTTAGCATTTCAAAGTTAGTTACAGCAATGAGCGGGAAAGTTAGTTATTAGTTTTAATTCAAATTTCATGTAATTCCTTTTGTGTTTTCAGCTATTATAAATAGATCACACCATTTGTATTAGAGAGTATTATGATATATGAAAAAATGAGTTTATCTCACTCCTTATCTCTCTCTCTCTTCTCATTTCTACTTTCTTCTCCCTTCGATCTCTTCTCTTCCTTCTTATCGACCACTGTTCCATTGAAATTGAGCTAATACTCCAAAATTGAGTATCAGTAGGTGTCTCGCACCATAGCATGTTGAACTGATAAAGTCAGTTGTTGTTTGTGGTTACTAATGACAGTACATTCTTACCATTACAGTTAGCAATAGCATGTTGGAAGCCCAACTTCCTCTGGTATTGCTCTAAATTAGAGCTATGAACAAAAGGTTCAACAAGGGCCACAAAAGAAACTTTGTGAAAATTAACAAGTTTGATGAGCCTGTCCAAGGAACCTTTTGATTCCACTCCTCTTATATTCCAAATGATTGTTCTAATCATTGGAAACATCAAGATTGGGATTTTTTTGCAGGTCTTCCTCTTCCTTTGGGAGGTGGGAGAGGTGATGCTTTAACTTTGTTAGGCTTGTCTTTAGTAGATTGTGGACCTCTAGGTGAAAGACCTCCTTTGTTTATCACTTCAGTGATATGCAGAGCTATTTCATCTTGTTGACTTTTATTAGAAGGATCAAAAGCCTCAGCCAGGCTATTCGCCACCTCATCACTATCTGATCCCTCAGTGTTGATAGGTTGAGAGTTTACAACAACAGAAGACGAGTTTACCATCACTGGTGTGGTTGTGATTCTGCTTCTACACGGACCTTCTATTGTTTTGTAGTTCTTGCTATCCTATATTTCTTTCTCATCTTTTGGGATCACTAGACTTTGTATAGACATTTAGTTTTATTAACTTTGAGGTATAGTTAGACATATAGTAATAATATTTGCTCGATGTATGCACCTGAAGCAGAGAAAAAACAACATAAATAGGAAAGGAGGAATCACAAGAAAGTTTTTTTTAATAGTTGGAATCTAAGTATAGTTGAGTCACTATTCTCATATGATATAAACTAAGCGTCCACCAAACTGTATAGAGAACCCGGTTCTCTATCAGTTCCCACCGTAAGTAACAAACGTGTAACCAAATAGTAAGGCGACCTGGTCCTCTACCAGTCCCCTAAAAAATATACACAGACAACAAGTAGAAAAGACGCTGGATTTTTACGTGGAAAAATCCCAACTCAAGGGGACAAAAACCACGACCTACACTGGTAGGATTTCAACTTCACTAACTTGTAATCTCAACTATTACAAGCCACTTTGTAATGACTCTCTTACAAATACTTCAACACTCTAACTTGCAATACACTTATTACAAGCCACTTTGTTACTCACTAGTTACAAAGACTTTAACTTATGACTACACTAGTCACAACACAAACACAGATGGTTTATGATTTTGAGTTTCCTAAAATAAAGCTTCTAAGAAAGAAAGATAGGAGTTACAATGAAGAAAAAAACACAAGATTACAACTCAACTAAGGACAAACATATACTCGTGGTGGAGCTGGTCCGTAGTGGAATTTTCTTCTTGTTCTTGACACACTTGAGCCTTCAACAATGGAGCAGATCTTCAATGCTATGAAGAATGTAGTAAAATGGCCAAGTGAATATGTTGTTCTTCTTGCTTCAAGATATTATCAAACATTGCACATTCCAAGAAGGATGTCCAAAATCTTGGAGGTACAAGGCTCAACGACTAGGAAGTGACTGCTGCACTATTGCTACACTGTAGCGTGAACAGTAGCAGGCAGTCACCTTTTCTGTCACAACTTTTTACAGCTGTTAGGTTGACTTGTACTTTAATCTGTGAGTCCGATGATGGATCAGGTCCCTTAGCTGGTCCGTCCTCATTCAGCACTGTATGATCCGGAATTCCTGGTGACATGTGATGTTGTGTATACATTAGGTCCTCAACCTAGTCCTTCACATAAAAGTTTGTTAAATCATCAAAGCAGAATACAACTCATCAATTTCCCCATTTTTGATGATGACAAACTTAAGTTCCCCCTATCAATATACTTCCCCCTGGTTGCGCATCAGGTCCTTTATCTGGTTCTTTACATAAAAGTTTGTTAGATCATCAAAATAAAATACTAACCCATCAATTTCCCCCTTTTTGATGATGACAAACTTTTATAATTGATGAGCAGTTATATAATCTAACTTAACCAGATAAGAGACCAGGACCCCATATTGTTCCCCCTGACTATGTGCTTCCGTCTACTTCCCCCTTAGTTTCTGCCCACATTATCAACTTGCCCTTGCCCACATTATCAATTATCATCTTCCCCCTTTTGGCATCATAAAAAGGCACAAACAAACAGAAAGAATAAAGAAGTCTAACATAGCTAACTCATTCCCTATGTGTGCACACAACATGATAAAAAAAACAGAAGTAAAAGGAAAAGAAACACTGTCCTTAGTAAGAGAGAAGTTGATTCATGGATGATAATCCTTTTTAAATTCATCAGGAGCAGTAAAGGTGGAATTCAACATACCAGCACAAAAAAAAAACAAAAGAAACCAACAACCACAAAACATCACAACATAAGACAACTGGACATTGAGAGGAGCCTAGAGGGAACTAGAAGAGGAAGGCTTGGAGGAGGAGGCAGCAGGGGTTTTAAATGACAATCTCATTTTCCTGCACGCAGATATGGTCCCCTACAAAATTGAAGAGAGTTGCATAGAATTTCTACACCTCATTTTCATATACAGTAGGTACACCCCCCCCCCCCCCTAAATAGATGATCTCATTGTTGGAACTCCACTATCTCTAGAACTTGCCTCATCCCTGCCATCTCAGAGATGTACGGGTCAAACATACGACCCCACAAGACTTTTTAAGTTCGTAATATCTCCTGCCCAAGTCCATTGTCACTTGGTATGGTCTTCAGTGAATCGGGTCCCTCAGTAGTTTCCTTCTGTCATTTTCTCGACTTCTTAACAGACTTCCCTCTCTCTCACGCTCAACAACCACCACTCTTCACAGATGATGCACCTTTTTTTTTACAGCTTCCTCAGTATCTCCAACCACAAACTTCTGGACCTTTGTAGATCTTTTCACTAAGGAACTAGGTTCCTCCACAGCATCTTTATCAACCTCAACCACTGGAATATACTTGTTAGCTACAACTTTCCCTTGCTTCATCAACCTCTTCTTCTTTTTCTGAAGTTTTGCAACCGGGTAGAAGGTCGCTTGGAAGAAGACTCAGCAGTGACTGTTGGCTTGCAAAAAATCCCTCAGAGGTACATAAATGGGAGGAATAGAGTCCAAGGATTTAGTGTATAAGATGGGTTCCTGGGTTGTTTCTGCTGAAGGAGAATTAGGTTCTCCAGCAGGTTTTTCTTTGATTGTGTCATGAACCGGAGACTCAAAAAGAACCATAGTCCCCTCATCCCCTAAAAATGGATTTTCTTCCCCCTGAGACTCAAGAAGGGGGGAGGCTCCTTCATTCGTTAAGGAAGGGTAGGAGTGACAGACGCACAGACTCTAAAAAGTAGGATGGTGTGGCTGTTGAAATAATTTTGTTATCTTTTGAGAAAAGCAAGAGAAAAACACATTACTACTAACCTGTGGTATAGGAACCAGGTTCCTGACCTGTTTTTGTAAAATTTTCAGCTCTCTCTTGCAGTTCAACGTCGTACCTTTAGCTTCTATAATCATCATGCGTGTCTACCTGCAACGGTATTGATGTGAGTTAGGCTTAGTCAGAAAAAACTTTAGCTAACTGTATCAGAGTGTGACTCTCATAGCCAATGAAGGAGAGCCAGATCCTCAGTTAGGTTTCATCAACCCCAGTGCTATCCTGTTTCTCTCAAAGTGTTCCCCACTTAGGGCTTTGGTGAAGATGTCTGCAATTTGATCTTCAGTGCAACAAAACTTCATGCAGATATGCCTCTTTTCAACATTGTCTCTGACGAAATGATGTCTCATCAATATGCTTAGTTCTCTTGTGTTGAATCGGGTTCTTTGCCATGTTGAGGGCACTGGTGTTTTCACATAGAAGTGGTACACTGTCAATGTACACTCCAGAATCTTCTAATTATTGTTTGATCCACAGCAGCTGAGCACAACAAGATGCAGCTGCAACATATTCTGCTTCGGCTGTTGAGAAAGCCACTGAGTTTTGCTTCCTTGTACCCCATGAGATTAGGCATGATCCAAGGAAATGAGCCATTCCAGAAGTGCTTTTCCTGCATTCCTTGTTCCGGAACCCGTGGAGTGCTTTGCACAGCATCTCCAACTCTTTCTTCAGCTTCAGTGGAAGTAATTGGGGTACCAGGTTCCTCATGTGGATTTGAGGAAGAGGTTTTATTGTCTTCACTTACTTTCCTCAGGCACATGCATCAAAAACTCTGTGCTCCTTGAACTTAGAGTTAGACAGACCACGAACCAGGTCCCTCTGTATTAATCTATTCAAGAGAGAAAAGCTTGCATGACCCAATCTTCTGTGCCACAGTTCTACATCATCATCAACTGCCTTCAAGAAGTTCATATCACCAGCTTCCAAGGATTCAAAGTCAGCAACATAGATGTTCTTGTGTCTTTTAGCGATCAAAACCTCCTCACCAGTTACTAGACTAGTAACCGTGCATACTTTAGACAAGAATTCTACTTTATTTCCTTTATCACAGANGCACTCAAGAGACTGTAATTCAACCTATCTACATAGTACACATTCTCAATTGAGTGCTCAAGTGATCTTCCAACCCTTCCAACACCGAGAATGTACCCCTTTTTTTTTATTTCCAAAGGATACATCTCCTCCTTGCAAGGCTTTCAGTGAGAGAAAATCCATGGTGTTCCCAGTTATATGCTCTGAGCATCCACTGTACATGATCCATTATAATTATGTTCCTCTCACTGGTCCCTACACATATGAATCAAGAGTTAGATTTAGGAACCCAAACAAGTTTGGGTCCCTTGTAGTTAGGAAAAGGGTGAATTAGAGCTCTTCTAGTCCATGCATGCAAGAATCGGTTTTTCTTAGTGGGACCTGGTACCTTCTTAGCATTCCTCTTGTCAGCAAACATTTTGTTTTTCTGAACTGATTGATCCTTGGCAGGGAAACTTTCTTTGAAGTGCCCATTGTTCCCACAGTTAGTACAGAGCCAGTTGTCTGGAACAGTGACATACTTGTTGTGTGGGTTGTAAGGAATTTTCTCTTTTTGGAACCCGATCCCCTGCTTGTTTCCACTATTATTAAAGTACATGGCAGTGACAGCATCAGAGGACCAGGTCAAATATCACTCTTCACTCTTCCTAGTTCTTCCCGAAGTTGTTTGTTTTTCTCAAGCTTTGCACCCAGACTAGATTTCACTGATCTTAACTCATTTTCAAGTTTAAGGTATGAATCACTTGCAACTTCCTTTCCCTTTTGAGTGTTGTCCATCCATTTTTTTGTTTGGTTTTTCAAAAAATTATTTTCTCTAGTTACTTCTTCCACTTGTTCCTTCAAGTCTACAATAGAAATTACCATATCATCCTTCTCTTGATCTATGCCACCAATTTCTTCTATTAAATCATTTTTCTCATTAATGAGGCTATGATAAGCATCAATCAACACGTTTGCTAAGGACATCAATTTTTTCTTAGAGTAGGTTTTCAAACATCTTTGAACATCAAGAAAACTTACCTCATCTTCCTCCTTATCCTCCTCATCATATCATCAGATTTGGCCATGAGTGCAAAGATTGACTCATACTCCTTGGCCTCATTATCTATTGCCATCATGGAACTTTCCTGCTTCTGGTTCCTCTTCTGATTCACTAGAGGAGTCTCCCCATGCAGCAAGAACTTGCTTCACAACATTATCAGCTGCACTTTTTCGGCTGAATCGTTTGTCAGGAACCTGGTTCCTATTTGCAGTTTTGTCAAAATTGTGCTTGTAAGGCTCCTGCTTCAGAAGTGGACAGTCCTTGATAAAGTGTCCTGGGTTTCCACACTTGTGACATAGATCAAAATTTCTAGGCTTGCTCGAGCTGCCTCTTCTTGGTATGCCACCATTCCTTTGAATCATCTTTTGGAATTTTTGAGTGAGATACTCCATGTCGGATTCATCACCACTTGAATCCTTGTTGGCAGCCCTGAGAACCAGGTTTTTCTTCTTCATGGGCTCTCTTCTTTCGATATCCTTTTTTCTTTTCATCTCATAAGTTTTGAGATTTCCAATAAGCTCGTCAATAGCCAGCTTCTTCAAGTCTTTGGCTTCAGTGATAGCATTAACCTTGCTCTCCCAGGAACCTGGTAGAACACTAAGTATCTTCCGGACTAGCTTGTTGGTTGGAATGATTTCACCAAGTGAGTGAAGCTCATTGATTATGGAGGTGAAGCGGGTATGCATATCTTGAATGGACTCATCCTCTTCCATTTTAAAGAGTTCATACTCAGTTGTCAGCATATCTATTTTGGATTGCTTTACCTGAGTAGTCCCTTCGTGAGCCGTTTGAAGAGCTTCCCAGATTTCCTTTGCAGATTCACATGCCGAGATGCGATTATACTCGTCTGGTCCAATACCACACACAATAATCTTCTTCGCCTTGAAGTTCTTCTCAACAGCTTTTCGGTCAGCACCATTGTATTCTTTTCTTGTCTTTGGAACAGTGTTTGTTCCCTCTCCAACAGCCTTCATAGGGACAAAGGGACCATCACAAATCACGTCCCAAAGCTCGGAGTCTTCAGCCATAATGAAGTCATGCATTCCCGTTTTCCACCAACCATAGTATTGGCCGTTGAATCTTGGGGGTCTATAGGTTGATTGTCCTTCTTCAAAGTTGGGTGGAGCAACCATTAGAGATCCTTTCTAGGTGTTAACCTTTTAGAAAGAACCTGCTCTGATACCAATTGATATAAACTAAGCGTCCACCAAACTGTATAGAGAACCCGATTCTCTATCAGTTCCCCCCGTAAGTAACAGACTTGTAACCAAACAATAAGGCGACCTGGTCCTCTACCAGTCCCCTCAAAAATACACAGAGACAACAAGTAGAAAAGACGCTGGATTTTTACGTAAAAAAAAATCCCAACTCAAGGGGACAAAAACCACGACCTACACTGGTAGGATTTCAACTTCACTAACTTGTAATCTCAACTATTAATAGCCACTTTGTAATAACTCTCTTACAAAGACTTCAACACTCTAACTTGCAATACACTTATTACAAGCCACTTTGTTACTCACTAGTTACAAAGACTTTAACTTATGACTACACCAGTCACAACACAAATACAAATGGTTTATGATTTTGAGTTTCCTAAAACAAAGCTTCTAAAAAAGCAAGATAGGAGTTACAATGAAGAACAAAACACAAGATTACAACTCAACTAAGGACAAACATATACTCGTGGTGGAGTTGGTCCGTAGTGGAGTTGTCTTCTTGTTCTTGACACACTTGAGCCTTCAACAATGGAGCAGATCTTCAATGCTATGAAGAATGTAGGAAAATGGCAAAGTGAATATGTTGTTCTTCTTGCTTCAAGATATTATCAAACATTGCACATTCCAAGAAGGATGTCAAAAATCTTGGAGGTACAAGGCTCAACCACTAGGAAGTGAATGATGCACTGTTGCTACACTGTAGCGTGAACAGTAGCAGGCAGTCACCTTTTCTGTCACAGCTTTTTACAGCTGTCAAGTTGACCTGTACTTTAATCTGTGAGTCCGATGAAGGATCAGGTCCCTTAGATGGTCCGTCCTCATTCAACACTGTATGATTCGGAATTCCTGGTGACACGTGATGCTGTGTATACATTAGGTCCTCAACCTGGTCCTTCACATAAAAATTTATTAAACCATCAAAACAGAATACAACTTATGATCATAGATTATGGTTTTCTAATTCAAGTTGTTTCAAAGGCCAACTACGGTGTTAAGTTCCTTTTCAAGATTGCAGCAAATGCATCACTTCAAACACATTCTTTATGTGAGTTCCACTGTTTCATCTACGCTTCTACAATTTAACCTGTTAAAAAAGAAAAAGATAGTTTGTTGATCAAACATATACTCTGGATTAGTACAAATAATCTGTATTATTGGCATCTTTTTGTCTCCGAATCAGTAATGTCCACAATAATAGTCATAATAGTATTCTGTAGTAAGTATGCTTAATAATTTTTTGTAGAATTTTAAACAAATAAAATCTGTACTACTAAAACTAATTCTTGATTTTGGTGTCAAACGACTCCTTAATGTGGCAGTGTGCAGTCATTAATCCAATTTTTCTTCAGTATGATGTTTTTCCAATTACTAACTCATGCTTATTATAGACGATCAATCATTGGAGTATTACTTTACTTTGTGCATAATTGGTTTATGTAAAGTTCTTTGCAGAATCAATTATTATATAATTTATATATTTCCTATTTGCAGAAAAAATGGATCAAACCTCGGCTGGCTTATAGCTCGGAATGTTAGTTTTCCTTTTATGCCACAAAAAACTGACTTATAACCAATTTATATTTAAGTAAATTGACTGTGGGAGTGTCTTTTAGTCTAACCTTTTCCAAATAAAATTTTTACCACCCGAAAGCTGCTGATTAATTATGGCTTAAGGGAGCAATTTCGTGCAGCTTAATTATGACTATTAATTACACCAGAAAACTGGATTATTTTTTACAATGTACTGCACAAATAAATACTAACAAACCATTAATGTGTAATTGTTTCCTCTTGTTGATCAACTTCGTATTTCCTATAAATTTTAGGGGGAAGTGCACAGTTAGCCAGTAATAAGATATGTATTTACTTTTAAGTCACGATTTAAAATATTTTTAGTCTTTAGTCACTGCTTTAATAAGCTTTTACCCGTCCGGACGAAAATACCCTTCTATTATAATTCGCTGAAACCTACGCGGATTGCAGAGAACATCGCTCAAACTTCGCTGAAATTAAGGACCAAGTGTCCTTAATTTTTGAACTTCCAACTCTAAATTCAGGACCAAGTGTCCTTAACTTATGAGCTTGTTACTGTAAGTTCGGGAGTAGTTGTCCTTAGTTTATGAGCTTGTAAGTCTAAGTTTAGGACTACTTGTCCTTAACTTTTGAACTTGTAACTCGAATTTCAGGACTACATGTCCTTAACTTTTAAACTTGGAACACGAAGTTCAGGACTACCTGTCCTTAATTTCTGTACTTGTAACTCTAAGTTAAGGACATGTTAAGGACTACATGTCCTTAATTTCTGTGCTTGTAACTCTAAGTTAAGGACCAAGTGTCCTTAATTTTTGAACTTCCAACTCTAAGTTCATGACCAAGTGTCCTTAACTTATGAACTTGTTATTGTAAGTTCAAGACTAGCTGTCCTTAATTTATGAGCTTGTAAGTCTAAGTTAAGGACTACCTGTCCTTAACTTTTGAATTTGTAACTCTAAGTTTAGGACTACCTGTTCTTAACTTTTGAATTTGTAACTCTAAGTTTAGGACTACCTGTCCTTAACTTTTGAATTTGTAACTGTAAGTTCAGGACTACATATCCTTTTATTTTGAACTTGAAACTCTAAATTCAGGACTACCTGTGAATTTAGTATAACTATTTAATACTTTTTGTATGTTTACAGAGTTGGATTTATTTTGTAGGATTTGTTGAACATGTTCTACAGAGATTTATACAAGCCAATTCCAAACGAGGACAACTTGGTATTAGCTATGTTGTGGCATCACCCAGAGAATGTGGAACTTAAGAAGGTGAAACTTGTTCACTACTGTGCGGCGGGGTCAAAGTCATGGAGGTACACTGGCAGGAAGAGAACATGGACAGAGAAGAAATACAAAAAAGGTAACACCATGGCTACTTTTGCAAATGCTCTAAATTTTAGTGATAAAGAGAAAAGTTTACTAACTCCTCTAGGAGTCGGAAATATTTTTGCTTTACCTAAGCATAAACTTATTTAATAATATTACAGTATATATTTATTTAATGTTAAGATGTTCCAATAAAGTCTTGCTGACTTGGAAAAGAATTAAGGGGTATACTGCAAAAGTGTACGTGAAGAGAAATTGTGAATATTAAGAAGACTACCTGTGAAGAGATTTCCCTTGTTAACAAAGTGTTAAAAAAATCAAACACTTAGACTCCCACTGATAATGGGAAACAAACTGCAAAAACTAGGCAAAAATCATTCAGAGCAAAACCAAGAACACAAATAGCAAGTGACAGAATTACCAGATGAACCTCAAAATTTCACCTGCGAAATTTGTATCGAGCCTATGTTGTTACCCAACAGAAAATTCAAGAACCAAAATCTCTGTGTTCATCCATTCTGTACCGATTGTATCATTAAGTATATCACCGTCAAGCTTGAGGACAACATTGGCAACATTCCATGTCCTTCTCTGAATTGTAACCAGCTTTTGGACCCCATATCGTGTCGAAATCTTGTCGGCCCGGAGCTGTTTGTTAAATGGTGCGACGTGTTGTGTGAATCCGCTGTTTTAGGGTTGGCGCAGTGTTACTGCCCAAATCAGAACTGTTCGGCTTTGATTTTGGATGAGTGTTGTGGGAATGCGAAACAATCCAAGTGTCCAAATTGCAAGATGTTATTTTGCTTTAAGTGCAAGCTTCCATGGCACGCTTGGTTACGCTGTGGGGAAGTTAACGACGTCGCTTTTCGTGTGCTTGCTAAACGTAATAAGTGGAAGAGGTGTCCTCGGTGTCGCTACTTCGTTGAACGTATTCAAGGTTGCAAAATTGTTGGCTGCAGGTAATTAGTTTGCTGTTAATTTCCTCTCCTCTCTTTTTGATATAGATTCTCTTTATTCTTTACTTATGGTTAAATGTTAATAGAGATATATGAAAAATGTCATCTTTAATTGGGATGGATTACGGCTTCTGGGGTTAGGATTATCCTGTAATCTAGACTTTTTGCAAACCGTGATTGTAGTATTGAGCTTTGCTTGAGATAGGGTTTTTCTTTTTCTTTTTCTTGTTTGTTTTGTTGAGAAGAATTAGGGAGTGCTAAAATCCTATGGTGGGCTTTTTACGGTACACATCGAGATTAGTGAGACCATTGGATGCCGAAAGTTAAATGATTAAACAAAAAACTGTGAGAGATAAAAGGATTAGGGTGAAACAATCATGCAAATATTTAGTATTGAATTGAAATGGGTCCAAATAGAGCAGAAGTTTGGGGTTGAAGCGCAAGTGATTGATTGATAAGGTTTAAACTCCAGGGAATTAGTAATTGTGGACAGCAGGGAAGCCATGATTACATTTAGCTAAGTATTAATTTCTCCCCTGCATCCAAAGGGATTGAGGACTAAAAAGTTGCTGTTTGGTAGTAGAATTGTTAGCTATCAATGGTAAAGATTAATAATCTGTCTTTCACTGCATACCTAGCCAGCAAGGGTACAATGTCGATTTTTTGAATCAGGAATTGCATATTTTCTTGAAAAAAGATGCATGCTTCTTTGAATTTGATTGATATTTATCACACTATGGTTTGTTAAAAATTTGCACTCTTTTAATTTTGGTGTTACGCAAAAATGAATTTTTTCTGATATTCAACCATAAGAAGTGGAGAAAGGGTTCAATTTTCTAGTGTGTTACTTTAATCTAATTCTCTTTTCATCTGGATGTAGGTGTGGTGTCCTTTTCTGCTACGACTGCGGCAGACGAGTTAATGGGCACTCGTGTGATTGTGTTTCTCCGTTCTTCAAATTTACCATAGAATTTTTGGTTCCTTTTGTTATTATCCTAGTTTTGTTTTTACTCGTGTGGATCCCCGTTTTTATATTTTAAAAACTAGACTTGTTTTATTACTTTGAGGTTCAATGACAAAATATTATTCTCTCCGGTTCACAATAAGTGTCCAGTTTCCTTTTTCATTTTGGTTCAAAATAAGTGTCCAGTTATGTTATCAAGAAAAAATTCTGAAAAACTAATATTCTATCATCACTAGCTTGTTACAAATACCTATCACCTTCTAGGAAGGGTGCAAGTACAAGATGCATTTAATCCTAGCAATCACGGAAAACAATTAAGATGTTCCAAAACTCTCTGCCATTTATATTGTCTTTGTCCTGTTACATACAATTGTAAGACAATGTCTTTAATCCTACTAGCACTTTCTCTTCTTTTATTTTGGAATTTGCGGGCATTCCTCTCTCCAAATGTGGTATGTAGTTGCTGCAAAGAGGAAATCCAGAATGCTGCCCTTAGGCCTCCCAGTATTGAGCTTTGAGAGACACTTAGATTCCCGACCTCATAAACTTCAAATCTTGTTTCTCTCTCTGCCTCTACTTCGCACTTGCCTTGTAACTCCTATACAAGTCGATTTTGTATGCTACACATGTCTAGAGTATGAGGACAATACACATTTTGTGTCTACCCACAATGGAGCCCTAAGATAAATTGGTGGTTAGGGACCAAGTCTTTAATCAATACTATAAGTTACTTTCAGGGGACTTTCTGGTAAAGAGGAAGAAATGTATCATAAGCTTTCTTGATACTAAAGCCATTGTTGATGTTCCATTAGTGAACCAGGCTCTCGCGTCAAATATTTTCCTTACTAACAAACTTGTCTGCTTTGGAGAATCAATTGTTGTCAGTTCTCTTTCCAATATATTGAAGTTATACATGGATCAGAGAAAACAGCATAAACAAGAAAACAGAAACCCACTATGAAGTTTGTACAGATGGAACCTATGTATTTGCCCATGAATTACTCACCATTGAGTGTGGGAGTTTGCCCAATTATTGTTATGTGGGAGAATATCCAATGCTCCAAACCCCAAAATAAGAGTCTTTCCCTAAAATAAGCATTTTTGCCAACTTAAGACTTTTAAACTAATCTTACCATGAAATTTTCATAGTACGAGTGTCACACCTCTTTTTTTATACGCCCCAAAGGGGGTACGGGAGTTTTTCCACTTAAAGTG
>MDKI01277272.1:0-39766 GCA_005239505.1 Nicotiana paniculata
TCCTATTTAACTAAGGAACATGACTAGGTTTAGGTAACTGGAGTTACATAATAACCCAAGTGATTTTAACCTTGATTACTCAATGGTAAATTTAGGGACTCCAAGGGGTACATTAGGTAACTCGGTCTAGCAGATCAGATTTTAAGGTTGAAAGGGTATTTTCTAAAGAGAAAGGTTCTAGAATAGGGGGCAGCTGTCCCAAAGATAAGGTTGACAGTTGCCTTATGTACTAGAAGACCATTTTTCAGCCTTTGGATAAGGGATATGCCAAAAGCATATCCCATCTGTGGACTCCTTATAAATAGGATTTCTTTTAACAGATTCAAAAGCTTTGGATGAAAAAAAAAACCCTCTTAAAAGATCTTCTCTCCTGAACCTGGGGCCCTATTTTTAAAAATCTGGACACACAAATTTCATATACACACACAGTAGAAATCCTATACTAAGCAAACATTAGATTAAGTATAGAAATAGCTAAAAAATATGGTTTTCTTCAAGGATACTAGTCTTTGAACTTGGTTAATAGCCAACTGTTTCTTTCTGGGATCTTAAAGTTCATCCGGTTGAGATATTTATTGGTTGCTGGTTTTGGTTCAAGTCCTGGTTTTCCAAGCTCTCATTTCCTGGGTTTTTCTACTGCTGGTTCTGTTGTCTGATTACTTGCTGTGTTGGTCTTCTGTCTTCCTTTGCATCTGACCTTTATTTGGTCATATTTTCTGTTTGTTCTGTTCTTAAAAGGTATGTATTAACCCTTCCTGTTCTTAATAAAGTGCTGTATTGAAATTCTCTGCTTCTACTCATTTCTTAAGCTTGTTGTTTTCTTTTTTTTTTTGATAAATAAAGTTGTTTCTTCTCCTGTACGTAAATGTGGTTCTATAGATATTTTGTTAACATGACAATAAATCTGTGAGTGCACCAATTATTGTTTTGATATTGGTATTTTGTTTGTTATGTGTTAATTGTTCAGTCAATATTCCCAGTTTCGAGTAATAGAACAAATTGCACTAGGATGACTGAATCTGGCCCCTTTTATGGTCAGGTTCTTCCCCTAAGAGTGCACAAAAATATGCTTTCAATTGAGTCTCTTTGGTCAATAAAGAGATTCAACAAGCAAGTCTCTAGATAGGTTAGTATTAGCACTAGGGTAGATGAGTTTGACTTATTGATAGTCAAGTTCACCCCACAATAGTGCACAAAACAGCAGCATAAATGGCTGAAATTCACCTTTAAAAAGGGTTAAAGGGTGTAGCTAAGAAGGACATTAGGGTGAGGAATTTGAACCTTCGAATGATCAAATCCATCCCCTACAAGTGCCTAGATAATTGAAGTGCCATATAGTTAGAATTAGTTTAGTATTAGCACTAGGGTAGATGAGTTTGACTTATTGATAGTCAAGTTCACCCCACAATAGTGCACAAAACAGCAGCATAAATGGCTGAAATTCACCTTTAAAAAGGGTTAAAGGGTGTAGCTAAGAAGGACATTAGGGTGAGGAATTTGAACCTTTGAATGATCAAATCCATCCCCTACAAATGCCTAGATAATTGAAGTGCCATATAGTTAGAATTAGTTTAATATTAGCACTAGGGTAGATG
Source organism: Nicotiana paniculata (assembly GCA_005239505.1). NCBI lineage: Eukaryota > Viridiplantae > Streptophyta > Magnoliopsida > Solanales > Solanaceae > Nicotiana > Nicotiana paniculata. The sequence goes on from MDKI01277272.1 coordinate 1,596, forward strand.
AGCTTGACTTATTGATAGTCAAGATCACCCCACAATAGTGCACAAAACAGCAGCATAAGTGGTTGAAATTCACCCTTTAAAAGGTTAAAGGGTGTAGTTAAGAAGGGTATTAGGGTGAGGGATTTGAACCCTCAAATGGTCAAATCCATCCCCTACAAATGCTTGAATGATTAAAACACCACATAGTTAGAATTAGGTAATGTTAAGCACTAAGGCAGGTGAATTCGACTCTTGATAGTCAAATCCACCCCATGGTAGTGCATAAACAGTAGTTTAGCTTGCTGAAAATTATCCTTCAAAGGATATAAGTGTGTAATTAGGAAGGGCCTTACGGGAAAGAATCTGAACTTGCACAGTGGTTGGATTTACTCCTCAAAGTGCCAATAGTGGCTGAAGTATTTGACCAAATACTAGCCAAAGTAAGCCTGACTATAAAAGTCTAAACGAAGCAGCATCATTGGATTTGAATCTGACCTCTTCTATGGTCAGATTAAGTCCACCCAATGCGCAAGAGAAATTTGTTATAGTTTGACATCCTTAGAGTCAAATTTGACCCCGTCAATGGTCAGAATTACTCTAAAAGATGCATAACATATCTGTTATTGAGATAGTTAGGGATTGCAAACGAAAAGCTGGATATGTACAGTACGAAGAATCCAGATATAGAGCATCTATTTAGGATTTCCATTTTTCTTAGTTTTTTCTTTGATATTCATAAAAATGTGTTTTTGCAGAAGCTGTATTTTCGCTTAAGAAAATTATAATTTGTTCATTTATGCATTTGAAATCTTGTAAGTCAAGCGACTGGACTGTATATTCATTTTGTTTATTTTTAGCTTTTTAGTTTATAGCGCTCAAACTAGATGAGGCCATAGCTTATAAGATGCTCTCTTAGAACAACGAATACCGTTTAGGAGATCTTCTAATTAAAAATGGATATCCTTAGTTCGAAATTTGGATAAAAATCAAATATTATACCGAAGCCACCTAACCAACACTCGGGTGTGGCAACTCATGTCCCCGACTCTAACACCAACATTAATTAAATAAGCATGTTGTAAATCGCGGGTGCATTTCATGTGGCGTGGTTTGCAACGTGCCCAAAAATAACAAGTGCACGTCAATCGTGACTTGTAGTAAAATAATTCCATGTATATTAAAAAGCGGATAAAAAGTTAAAAGACAATAGGTTTAAAACATGTAAATAATTAGATAATTAGGCCAAATATTAATAGTTAAGAGACCGTACTAAAACCACGGAACTCGGGAATGCCTAACACCTTCTCCCGGGTTAACAAAATTCCTTACTCAGATCTCTGGCCACAGACAAATCAAAACAGAGTCAAAATTTTCTCGGTTTGGGATTTCAATAAAATAAATGGTGTCCCGGAACACCGTAAAAATTCGGGTGGCGACTCTGAAACTAATAAATAAATCCCAAATCCGCATAATGTCACTTAAATTGGAAAAAACTCCCGTATCCAACCCCGTGTCGGAAAAAGGAGGTGTGACACCGGTATCGGGACCTCTATAACATTCTAAGCCCGATCTCGAAATGCTCGAAGTGGAATCCTCGAGAGAGTATATTGAAGGCCTGCCGACAGCCTACCTCGTGGCAGTATAAAATCGATGACCGTCATGGAAAGGCGAAAATTCCCCAAGAACACGTGGTTAGAGTTGATAAGGTCTTCAAAGATAGTACAAGTTCGTACGAGGCTGTTATACAGCTGTACCAATAGCATTTCTGTGTCATAATACTATGTTGGGATTCACCCCTCCTATATAAATAGGGACCCCATCATTTTGTAACACACAACCTTCACTGCAATAGAACATTCTCAGTTTTTTTCGTGCTCAACAATGTCTCTCAGCTTTATTGCTCCTTATTTATTTTTCTTCATTTATTGTCTTTCATTTATTGCTATTATTCGACCTCGAGGCCCCCATTTCCGGTGAGCTCGAGGCCCCAGCCTTGTGACAACTTTGGTTTGCTTATCTCATTTTCCTTGCTTACATTCATTGCTTCTTGATTATTAACTAGTATTGGAATAAATCACATATTTTTAGAACCATAAATCAAATATAATTGTTAATACCATTTTCAAGGTAAACAGTTTGGCACCCACCGTGGGTCTAAAAATAATAGTGATTGTTTTGGTGCTAGTTTTCAGATAACACACGTTATTCTTCACACTTCTTCTTGTCCAAGATTTTTTGATTTCAGGCTAAAACATGTCAAACTCAGCTAACGCACCAGTGCATAGAAATAATGGCCTCGGTTTCCACGGGAAAAATAAGCAGCAGCTTCAGCAGCCGGTGTGCCACCGCTCAACCCTGGAGTAGCACCTAGTCCCATCCCAGTTGATGTTGGCTCGCACATTGCTATAAGCACCGATTTGGGTACGGATGTCGGGGGAATCATGCAAGGAGAAGTCCAACCTGACACATAAACAACACATGCTCGAAATGAAGTCAGCCTACAAATAATTTTCGAGATGTTGTGAGCACAACAAATTTCTATTGCTCAGCTACAGAGTCAGCAAAAGACTCTGAGTACAGCAGGACAGGAAGCAACTCCCTGAGTTGAGTCAACACCAGTAAGATCGAGCAATAATGGGTCAGGAACAGACCCCACTATTATAAGAATGCTTGAGGACCTCACCAAAAGGATTGAATCAGGAAAAAAGAAGATAGAGGCTAACAACAAAAAACTAGAAACCTATAACTCGAGGGTCGATCAGATCCCGGGCGCACCTTCGATTTTGAAGGGGGTAGATTCGAAGAAGTTAGTGCAGAAACTATTTCCGTCGAGTGCAGCTCCGAAGACTATTCTGAAGAAGTTCAGGATGCCCGATATCCCAAAGTACAACGGGATCACGGATCTTAATGAGCATATTACCACCTATACTTGTGGTATAAAAGGGAATGACTTAAAAGACGATGAGATCGAGTCCGTCTTGTTGAAGAATTTTGGAGAAACACTGTCCAAGGGGGCATATGGTGGTATCATAACCTCCCCCCGAACTCAATATATTCGTTTGCCATGTTGGAAGACTCTTTTGTGAAGGCACATGTTGGTGCCATTAAGGTCGCTACAAGGAAGTCCAGTATCTTCAAAATTAAACAAAAAGAGAACGAGATGCTAAGGGAGTTCGTATCCCGCTTCTAGATGGAGCGAATGGAATTACCACTAGTCTCTGATGACTGGGTGGTGCAAGACTTCACTCAGGGCTTGAATTAATGAAGCTCGATTGCTTCGAAGCTGCTGAATCGAGTATCAAGCCGTGACTTGGGCGGATGTGCATAACAGGTATCAATCGAAGATCAGGGTCGAGGACGACCAATTAGGGGCCCCCTCGGGCTCAGTATATCCAAGAAGGCTCTTAGCAAAAGAGTCAAGGAATGCAGAAAGGGAGTCGAAACCAAACAAGGCAGGATACCATCCATATGCCAAAGACCGGAGAAATGCCCTGAGGCGTGATATACCTCGAAATGATCGAAGGGTAGATCGAGGTCAGATTTCTCGAGGACTTATGAGCAAGACTGGTTTTGACAAGCATTCAAGACCAATGGAGGCACCCCACTTGTCGGAATATAACTTCAACATCGATGGCCCAGACATCATATCAGCCATAAGCAAGATCAGAGATACCAGGTGGCCAAAGCCCATACAGACATATCCTTACCAAAGGAACCCCAACTTAATGTTCAAATACCACGGCATTCACGGTCATAGGATTGAGGATTGTAGACAGCTTCGTGAAGAGGTAGCCCGACTGATCAGCGAAGGGCACCTTCGAGAATTCCCCAGCGATCAAGAAAAGAATCAATTTCAGGAAAAAGAGGCAAATAGGAAAAACGAACAAGAGGAACTGTAACATATCATCCATACGATCATTGGAGGCATCAACGTCCCGCAGAGACCCGTGTTCAAACGAATAAAAGTATCCATCACAACGGAAAGGCGAACCCAGAGCTATGTACCCGAGGACGCTCTTACAATCAGTGAAGAAAACGTTGAGTCCTTGTCTCAACCTCACAATGATGCACTGGTAATTTCTTTTCTTTTGAATAAAGTTCAAATTAAACGTGTGCTCGTGAATCCAGGTAGCTTGGCCAATATAAAAAAGGTCGAGGGTAGTGGAGCAGCTCCGACTGCTCGAGCAAATCATACCCACCTCTCGAGTCCTTAATGGATTCAACATGGAAAGTGAGAAGAAGAGGGGGGAAATCATCCTCCCAGTCAACGTGGCCGGTACAATTCAAGATACCAAGTTTCATGTCATCGAAGGTGACATGAGGTATAATGCCTTACTCAGGAGGCTATGGATACATAGTATGAGAGCAGTGCCATCAACTCGTCATCAAATGATGAAGTTCCCAACATAGGATGGTGTAAAAACGGTGCATGGAGAGCATCATGCAGCAAAGGATGTGTTCAGGGTTCACAACATGACACAACCATCGATACCTTCCACTTCGGAGAAGTCAAAAGACAAGCAGATAGCAGATCCCCGAGGGCCAGGCGGTCTATGAGCAGTTGATCGAGGATGATGAGGAAGACTTCATCACTCCTCGAGCCTTCGTTGCAACCGAAGAGTCGGATGCAACAAAGCCGACGATCGAAGAGCTTGAATAGGACGTTTTGATCGAGCATCTTCCAGATCGAAAGGTATACCTGGGAACGGGATTAACCCCCGAACTCAGGAGAATAATCGTTCAATTTCTTATTAATAACATTGATTGCTTCTCTTGGTCCCATTTAGACATGAAAGGGATACCGCCGGAAGTAACCACCCATCGACTAAGTGTCGATCCCAGGTTCAAACCGGTGAAGTAAAAACGGAGGCCTCAGTCCGAGGTAAAACATGCATTCATCAAAGACGAGGTAACAAAATTTCTCAAAATAGGATCCATTAGGGAGGTGAAATACCCCGAATGGTTAGCTAATGTAGTGGTAGTCCCCCAAAAGGAAATAAATTAAGAATGTGTGTCGATTACAAAGACCTGAATAAAGCATGCCCTAAGGACTCATTCCCATTGCCCAACATTGATCACTTGATCGATGCCACGGCCGGCCACGAGATCCTTACATTTCTCGACGCCTATTAAGGGTACAATCAAATCCAAATGAACCCGGAAGATTCGGGCTAAAAAACGGGGGAGCCACATATCAACGCCTAGTTAATAAGATGTTCGAATATCAAATAGGCAAATCTATGAAAGTTTACATTGATGACATGCTAGTTAAGTCCCTACGCACAGAGGACCATTTGACTCATTTGCAGGAAACATTCGATATTCTTAGAAGATACAGCAGGAAGCTTAACCCCGAGAAGTGCACCATCGGAGTCGGATCGGGCAAATTTTTGGGCTTCATGTTGTCGAACTGGGGAATCGAGATCAATCCCGACAAAATCAAGGCCATCAAGGAAATCACCGAGGTAAACAACGTGAAAGCGGTACAACGACTGACCGGGCGGATAGCAGCCTTAGTTCGATTCATCTCGAGGTCATCAGATCGGAGTCACCACTTCTTCTCCCTACTCAAAAAGAAAAAATAATTTAAGGTGGACCCCAAAATGCCAACATGCCTTAGAATAATTACATCGGTATCTCTTGAGCCCTCCTCTGCTTCATACACCGAAAGAGGGTGAAACACTGTACTTATATTTTGTTGTGTCTGAGATAGTTGTGAGTGGTGTGTTGGTTCGAAAAGAACAAGGTACGCAGTTCCCTGTCTATTACGTAAGTCGGACCCTAGGAGATGCTGAAACCAGGTATCCGCATAAAAATTAGCTCTTGCATTAATAAGTGCATCTCGTAAATTGAGACCTTATTTTCAATGCCATCGTATATGTGTTTTAACAACATACCCTCTTCGAACATCTTGCATAAGCCCGAGTTATCGGGCCGATTGGCCAAATGGGCCATTGAATCGGGGGTACGATATCGAGTAGCAACCTCGAACGGCTATCAAGTCCCGAAATTTAGCAGACTTCATGGTCGACTTTACGCCTACCCTCGTGCCCGAGGTAGAGAAAGAACTCTTACTAAAAACGGGCACAATGTCAGGGGTATGGACTCTCTTTACTGATGGTGCCTCAAACGTAATAGGGTCCGGACCAGGCGTACTTCTGAAACCTCCTACGAGCATCATAATTTGAAAGTCCGTAAAAACTTCAAAATTGACTAACAACGAGGCTGAGTATGAAGCTATGATTGCAGGTCTCGAGCTGGCCAAAGGCCTAGGAGCAGAAGTAATTGAAGCAAAATATGACTCCCTTCTGGTAGTGAACCAAGTATATGGGAGCTTTGTCGGTAAGATAGGATGCAAAAATATTAGACAAGCTTCAAGTGACATTGCATCGCTTCAAAGAATGGACTCTCGTCCACGTACCTCAGGAATAGAACAGTCAGGCTGATGCACTCGCAAACCTGAGATCGTCCGTCGAAGGAGATGACATACTCCCGGAGGCTATTGTGCAACTATCCAAATCGGTGATTTAAGAAGTACATGCCGAGATCAACTCAACAAGTCTAACATGGGATTGGAGGAACAAGTACATCAACTATTTGAGAAATGGGAAGATTCCCACGGACCCAAAAGAATCGAGGGCCCTTCGAGCCAAAGTAGCCCGATTTTCACTCGACCGGAACGGAACATTATATAGAAGGACATTCGACGGACCTCTATCAGTGTGTTTAGGACCAGGGGACACCGACTACGTGATTCGAGAAATCCATGAAGGAACTTGTGGAAATCACTCCGGTGCCGATTCTCTAGTTCGAAAGGTGATCAGAGCAGGCTACTATTGGGATAGCATGGAAAAGGAAATCAACGAATTCGTTCAAAGATGTGACAAATGTAAAAGATTCACACCAATGATTCACCAACCCGGTGAACAATTACGCTCAGTCTTATCCGTGTGGCCGTTCATGAAATAGGTAATGGACATCGTCGACTCCCTACCAACGGCGCCAGGTAAAGCCAGATTTATTTTATTTATGACTGACTACTTCTCGAAATGGGTTCACAGGGCTTCGAGAAAATAAGAGAAAAATAAGTCATTGACTTCATTTGGGACCACATCATATGCCGATTCGGGATCCCCTCCAAGATCACATGTGATAATGGGAAGCAGTCCATTGGCAGTAAGGTGATGAAGTTTCTCGAAGATCATAAAACCAAAAGAATCCTGTCGGCGCCTTACCACCCGAGTGCAAATGGTCAAGACGAGTTTACGGACAAAGACCATTATTCAAAACTTGAAGAAGAGACTAGAAAATGCGAAGGGAAAATGGAGAGAAGTGTTTCCCGAAGTACTATGGGCATATCGAAAAACTTTGAAGTCAAGCACAGGAGAGACCACGTTCTCTTTGGTATATGGGTCCGAGGCTTTGATACTGGTCGAGGTCAGGGAACTGAGCACCAGATTTCAACATGCCACCGAGGACTCGAACTAGGCCGTGACTACTTCCCTTGAGCTACTAGATGAAAAGCGAGAGGTCATACTAGTCTGAATGGCCGCCCAAACACAAAGGATCGAAAGGTACTATAACAGGAGAACAAACCTCCGATACTTTAGAGTTGGGGACTTAGTCCTAAGGAAATTCACTCTCAACACTCAAAACACAAATGAAGGGAAGCTAGGCCCTAGCTGGGAGAAGAACCATACCGCATCCTTGGAGTAGTAGGCAAAGGGTCCTACAAACATGGCACCATGGAAGGCCAGAAATTACCAAGCAATTGGAACATATCGATGCTCAAATGCTATTATTGCTAAGGTATAACCTTCTCCCTTTTTCATTTATGTGTCGTACTAACTTATTGCAGGTGTTCGATCGAGAAGAGTCAAAGCACCCTTCAGCTCAAAGATCTTGGGTTTTAAAGCATGTGTTGTACTCTTTTTCCCTTAGATCGGGTTTTATCCCAAATGGGTTTTACCGGCAAGGTTTTTAACGAGGCAACACCAATATGCTACCTAAGGAAAACTCAACAAGTATTCAAGGCTTCTTTTTCAATCAACCTCGAATACTGGGGGACATCACCCTCGAAGGTTACTCTTTCAAAGAAATCAAAATATGCCTAAGAGGGCCCCGATAGGAGAATGTTGTAATGGACTAAACGGTTAATTGAACCGTGTCCGTATAGAATAGTCGAGCCCCGATGGAAAAAACATGTACGCATGTATCAAGTATTCGAAGAGGCATTCTTATTTATCAAAACACTTTGTGCCTCAAAGAAGCTTACTATTTTCACATGAAGGCTCAAGGACAAAATACCCCCTGAACACTCGAGGACTGTCATCGACAATCCACTTGCCGAGTCATCAAAGACTCGAACTTGTAAAACCTCAATGAGGCAACATCGAATCTATAAGACCTAAATGAGGAAACATTGAAACTATAAGAACTCAATGAGGCAACATCGAATCTATAAGACCTAAATGAGGAAACATTGAAACTATAAGAACTCAATGAGGCAACATCGAATCTATAAGACCTCAATGAAGCAACATCAAACTTATAAGACCTCAACGAGGCATACTCAAACTTATAAGACCTTAAAAAGGCATAACCCCAATATTAAGACCAAGGCTATATATTCGAACTTGTAAGACACCTAAAAAGGCATACCCTCGATATAAAGGCTGAGGTCGTCTCACCCGGGAACTAAAGGTTATCGTCGAACATTAAGACTATGGTCATATTAAAAGGCTATGACCGAAATAACGCGGCTCGGAGACGTCTGACTTCCGCCATAAGATTTAAAGGCCTTCAAACACTTCGAAAAAAACCCGGTTAGTCAGGCTACCCTCGGCATAAGCAAAGAAGCTTCGATAATATGAGCTCCGAACAATGAAAAGGCTTTGAAAAAATCAGCCTTCAATGAAAAGCCTTCGAAAAATCAGCCTTCGAGAGAACCTCACGAGGTAATCAATTATCCTCGCATATCGGCTTATAATCGAGGTTCTTATTCGAGCCGTCGAAGATTCAGAGGAACACAAAACATGCCAAGGCATAACAACTTTAAAAGTCTTTAGCCAGAATGGGGGAAAACTATAGCCATGTTAGAGGTCAAATCGACCCAACCTAAAAAGCCTAAGGGGCAATATGTAAGAGCCTAAGGGCCAACCTAAAGAGCCTAAGGGCCGATATGTAAGATCCTAAGGGCCAACCTAAAGAGCCTAAGGGACAATATGTAAGAGCCTAAGGTCTAACCTAAAGAGCCTAAGGGCCAAATTGGAAAAAAGCCTAAGGGTCAATGTTTTAAAACCAAAGTATCGATATCTAAAGAACTTAAAGGTCAGCGCACACTGTGTTCGAGGCTTCATCCGAGCTCGGGATCAGAGGCCCCAAATCTTAAGCTTAGCTCAAATATTAGACCTCAATAGGTCGCATTTTATCGATTATTCATCAAACACGAAAACCTAAGGGTTTTGTATTATAAGTCCAGCACATCGGATTGGTTATCGGCAAGCATCAAAATTAATTCCAAAAAAAAAAAGGAAAGACAGGAAGTGACGAGAAAGTGAAGATTCTTTTATATATAATAAGGGTTCACAAAACATATTCACAAAGCTCACGCTTGGAGCCATTACACAAAAAAAAACAAATAGAAGCTTAATCTACCGCCGGGTCCCTTCAGGAGTAGAGCCTTCGACGGTTTAACCCTCGACCTCCTGGTCATCAACGGATTCTTCCCCCTCGGGGACTTCTTCTTCATATTCCTCGACGCTCTTCGAGCCACTAGCTGAAGCCTCATCAGAAGTAAGCAATGTCGCTGATTCTTCCTCTAAAGCCTTCACTCTTTCGATCTCAGCAGAAAGGTCGAAGCCCTCTTGCATGTGCTTCCTCGAGAGCCTGTCTCCGATATCCCAATCGAGCATGATCAAGGGCTCGAGGAAGATTGAGCTCAGTCTCTTCAGATATCTTCCTGGCTCGAATGTTTGCAGCAGCAGCATCTTCCCGGTACGAGGAAATGAGTGTGTCCGCTTCGGACTTGGCTGTGGATAGTGCGGCGACCGATTCAGCATGGAGATCCTTATACTTACTGCTTTCTACCCTTGCATCTTGAAGTTGATGCTCAGTCGAGGTCAGCTTCTCTCGGAGAGTATCTCTCTTGGAGGCTACCTCATCCATGCGCCACTTGAGCCCGAGGATCTCAGTATCCCGGACTCTAAGCCCCTCCTACAGGTCATTTTTCTACTTAAGCTGCAAGAATCAAGTTAAAGCATTAAATGCTAAAGTTGAACAAGAACAAAAATAAAAATATGAAAACTACATTACCTGCTCATCTAGATCGACCCGTTCTCGAGATATCGTCTCCAAACGTGCTTGAAGGTCGTGCAGTTCCTCCTCCTTTTTGGCGAAAAGAGATCTGAACTCATCCGCCTCCGATGAGAACCTCCTACACTCTTCCTCGTAATGGGCTAACTCAGCTTGTGACTTAGAAAAGGCCTGATTGTAAAGCATTATGGCCTAGAAACACAAAGGAAAGAAATCATAAAAACAAGAACCAAAACTCAAAACATATTTGTGGAGTCAAAAGACTACCAATTTATAGAGCTTCTCGACTTCTTAAAAAACAAATGAGGCGTTAAGTTCAGGGCCTTCCTCCACCCCGGAAAATGTTTTCTCGAACACATCATTCTCTCTATGGGAAGCCCCAACATCGGGAGTTTCCATATTTTGGGCATCTCGTACCAGCCCTGGAGAGAATGATGGGCCCGACGGTGTTTTAGAATTGGGCTCCCTAATTTCATCTACCAGGTGCCCCTCGGCTTGGGCATGTTTTTACCGCTGGCCGGCTCAGGGACTTCATTTGACCCACCCTCGAGAATTTCTTCAGCTCGAGGTGGGGTAGAATCGACGACTTTTGGTTCAGAAGACTTCGGCACAACAACCGTCAGCTCAGCAGGTTTTGAAGAGGTCGCTCTTCCTCTTCCCCTAAGTATTAGCGGGAAATCATCTTTCTCTTCTCCCTCAACATGAAGACTCTCTGCCACTTCTGAAGTTAAGGCCGCTGAATCGACTTTAGGTTTTTGAACCTTAGCCTTCTTCGTCTTCGGGGACTCAATCGGTGATTTGTTTTTTCTCTTCTTCTCCTTAACGGGTTTTGGGGTATCTGCTTCTCTAGGCGGGGTTTCCCTCATGAAAACGGCCTCTCCTAGGCCTACACAAGCGCAAAATGATAAACGCAAAGGGTGAGAGTACTATCGAGAGGTATCCTTTCAAAAGAGTTCAAGTATGACAGAAATGAAACTCACTATGGTTTTTAGCCTCCCATCGGGTCTTGGCCAGGTCACGCCACACGCGCTTGATATATGGGCAGGTCGAATCGAGTAGTCGGACCCAGCCCGGGAGATCCCTAACTGCACCATGATACCACTCGACAGATGTATCATCGAAGGGATTTAGTTCAAGAAGAAGAAAAGATATCTAATTGACGAAATATGTTCACTTACGATTCATATTCCATTCCTCACGGAATGGCATCCTCTCAGCAGGGATCAGGTCTGAGGTCCTAATTCGGACAAAGCGGCTCATCCACCCTCTATCTTTGTCCTCGTAGATGCTGGCAAAGAGGACCTTCGAAGCCTGACGTTGTAGCTTAATCAGGCTGCCTCAATAAAGTCAGGGGCTATACATTCTAATCAGATGGTCTAGGGTAAAATTAATCCCCTCGACCATGTGCGAAAAGTACCTAAGCAGGTAAATGATGCGCCAAAATAATGGATAGATTTGGCCGAGCGTCACATGGTATCGTCTGTAGAAATCGAGGATCACAGGGTCTATCGATGGCGAAGATTGTTCTACTAGACCTAGGGTAAAGGGATATGTGTACACACTAAGGATACAGTCTTTATGTGTTGTTATGTCTTCCTCACGAGAAGGAATATCCAGTTGTACCGCCTCCCCCAGCGGCAATCATCTTTCACTTTCTCAGTTTCAGTTATCAGGCTAATGTATCGGGACATGGGTTCACATCGCCCCGGTTTCGAAGAAGGTTTGTCGACTTTGAACTCATAGGACGTTTCAAGAGGTCCGGGGATGAACTCCTCAATGCCAGGAGGCACTACTGTTTTGCTCTTAGACGAGCGTGATGATGAAGGGGCATTCTCATCTTGGGGAACGGTTTTGGAGGTCTTTGCCATTTTTTGCTGTGACATTTTAGGAGAAAAGGAAGAAAATGGTTGAGAGATGAACACTAGAAATAAGTAAGAATAATTTTTGAAGATCTGAAGATATGGTGAAAAGTAAAGATTTAAGGAGTGAAGGATTGGGATATTTATAGTGGTAAGTTATGTGTGTTGGAAAAGGTAAAAGGATGGCCAACCGCCATTTTTGATTTATTAGCTCTTCGAGAATCGTGCAGGCGTGACTTTTGCACGTATTTTCTGTCACATCATTCACTGCACTCACGTGACTTACATCATCACACAAGGCATCGAAGAATCATAGAATTCAAATCATTTCTTATCATTTCATATTAAGAAACGCGGGGACTATCTTTATACGGTCGATATCGGGGTCCCCGGTATCGGAACCTCTATAACATTCCAAGCCCGATCTCGAAAGGCTTGAAGTTGAATCCTCGAGAGAGTATATCGAAGGCCCGCCGCGGCCTACCTCGTGGAAGTATAAAATCGATGACTGTCATGGAAAGACAGGATTTCCCCAAGAACACGTGGTTAGAGCTGATAAGGTCTGCAAAGATAGTACAAGTCCGTACGAGGCCATTATACAGTTGTATTAATAGCGTTTCTCTGTCATAATTAGACATGTACTATGTTGTGATTCACCCCTCCTGTATAAAAGGGACCCACATCATTCTTGTAACACACAACATTCACTGCAATAGAACATTCTAAACTTTTTTCGTGCTCAACACTGTCTCTCAGCTTTATCGCACCTTTTTTATTTTCTTTCATTTATTGTCTTTAATTTATTGCCAGTATTCGACCTCGAGACCCCCGTTTCCAGTGAGCTAGAGGCCCCAGCCTTGTGACAACTATGATTTGCTTATCTCATTTTCCTTGCGTACATTCATTGCTTATTAATTGTTAACTAGTATTGAAATAAATCACATATTTTTAGAACCATAAATCAAATATAATTGTTAATACCATTTTCAAGGTAAACAATCATCAGGACTAAAATGCCGCGTGAATGCCCCAATAGTGATATTATATGGAGTGCTTCAGTTGAGCTGGCACCTTATCTCAATCCTCAAGCATTAATTAGAAGTTTGAAGAGCAGCATAGTAATAGATTGCATATGAATGTTATAGTAAAGAATTGTTCTGTTGCAAAACTAAAGCATGGAGAAGGTGGAGCCACATTGAAAGAAAGAATAGGACAAGGAGATGGTAGACAAATACTTGGAAGTGCTGCAGAATTCATAAAGATTGCGTTGGTTTGAGAAGATGATGAGAACAATCTCAGTTACATATGTTGACTTAGTTTTTCGGTCTAAGTGATGTTTCAACTGGGAATTCTTTTCGTGCTGCTACTTTGTCTTTCACATTTATCCAAACAAGAAAATTTTATATCCTTTGGCATTATATTTGAAGGTTACTCCACCACAGCAGAAAAAAATTCAAACTCTTCCTACGCTCAAAGGTCTCAATCACATATATTGGATAAAATAGTTTCAGATACCTTTTACATATGGTGCTAAAATAACTTATTTAGGTATATTAGTTATGTTGGGCTCGTGCAGAGCACAGGCTTCTTTTACTAGTATAATAGGAAGAAGTAGTTCACGACCATGTCACTTGGTAGCCGGATAGAAAAATATCTGTGACAGTGGGCACGACAAAAGATCCATGTTTGTAGGAAGGTTTAAAATTTTTAAAAAGGGGTTTTGGAAAAAACAAATAGATAACCTAATAATGTAAGGATATGGGAGAATTCATGTCACATGCAACCATTGTTGGTAGGTGAAAAAAGAATGTCAAAGCTATAAAAAATTTGCTGGCATAATATCGATACATTTTGTCTTTTAAGTCTTTCCAATCACTTTTGGCACGGCCAAATTTATTTATTTTCGATAATCGCAAAAGTATATAATATTTGTATATTTTTATATATAACATACAAAAATGTATCTATAGAAAAAAGTTTTTCTAAATTAAAATTGATAACATCTTACCAAGGATCAACAATATCTCTAGAGAGATTAAATGGATTAAGTACATTATTAATGTAGAAAATATTATCAGAATAACTCAATTATAAAAAAATATATATATTTATAACTTTACGATCACGCCCAACTATACTTTCAAAAAAAGACTAAGCTATCATTGCAAAGAAGACAATTTGATCAACCGTTCGAGGTATAAAATAGTGATTTGAGATTTAAACTAAATAACTTCAACTAATAGAAAGCAGGGAAAGCATCAACTAATAAGATGGTGGTTGTATTCAAGATTATGAAGGCCTAGAGTTACGACTTCTTAAATTGTCAGTCTGCTCGTTATGTTAGCTATAATCTCGCTATTTGTTCTTTGTGAATCGTGAGCATTCAATTTACCGCAATTATCTCCCGATTAATCACGGTGTAATACTAAATGTATTCTCTCGAACTGCTCTAGCAAGTTATTTTAAAAACTTACACAAACCACGTCAACGCTTTGTCATTTCTAAACCTTATTTTAAACCTAAAGCATTAATCTGTCAAATATCTATGAGAAGCATTATTTAACAATAACCTATGCATGTACTCTTTTCTCAAGCAATACGCACTAAATAGACAAAGTTTATCAAGGGCCTCTATACTAAGAAAAGCATGTAATTGAATAACAGATTATTAAAAAGGCTAAATTAGTATAACATGTAGTCAAGAATTCATCCTACAAATGGTTACATTAAACTCTAGATGAGAAAGTGTAACGACACGGCTGGTCATTTTTCTTTCTAGATCCTCATTCTCCTAATTAAGACTCCCCATATATGTTTTTACTATTTTATGACTTGCGGGAATGGTTAGTCTAGGTTTGAAAGGGTTCGGGTTGAAATTGGAACACTTAGTTCCTTAATAGTGGCCTATCATGGTCAAGTTTAACTGGAGTCAACGTTTTGAGTAAACGACCTCGGAACCGAGATTTGATGGTTCCAATAGGTTTGTATGATGATTTGAACTTGGGCGTGTGCTCGGATTGGGTTTCGAGTGGCCTGGGAGCATTTCAACGCTTAATGTTGAAAGTTGGTTTATTGAATGTTTTCCAGTTCTTTAAATTTGGTTTGGAGTAGACATTGGTATTATCGAGGTGCGATTGTAATTTTGAGCTTTAGAATAGGTCCGTATGGCAATTTATGACTTGTATGCAAAATATGGTGTCATTCCAAGTAGTCTAATAGTCTGTTTGGCCAAGCTTTTCAAGAGGCAAAAAATACTTTTTTTTTCAAAAGCACTTTTTTTTCCTAACTTGAGGTGTTTCGCCAAGCTATTTTGGGAAAAAAAATTCTTTTGGGAAGAAGCAGAAGAAGTTTCTGAGAAGCAGAAAAAAGTAGTTTCTTCCCAAAAGCAGAAGCAGCAGCAGTTTTGACTTTTCTTCTTACTAAGAATACTTTTATAAAAATAATATATACCAAAATAATCGTAAACCTAATACTTAGAATATTAATGTATAAATATTTCTTATTATTTTTAGGATAGTTTTCTAATATATAGTGACTTTAGGGGTGAATATTTTTATATTTTGTTGAATGATTTTTAATATATTTAACTTATATTAAAAGAATTAAGTACTCTTAAATTTTATTTTCATAGTTTACTTAAATAAAATGAAAATATTTAATTATTGCATGTAATAACAAATTTTTGAAATTATTTATTTACTTATAATTTTAACTATTAAGTAAATCTATTCATGTCCTTATTCGTAATTTGATACTTAAAAGCACTTTCTGAAAAGCTTGGCCAAACATAAATTATTGCTCAAAAGTGCTTCTCAGAGTGATTAGACAAACACATATTGCTTC
Source organism: Nicotiana paniculata (assembly GCA_005239505.1). Classification (NCBI taxonomy): domain Eukaryota; kingdom Viridiplantae; phylum Streptophyta; class Magnoliopsida; order Solanales; family Solanaceae; genus Nicotiana; species Nicotiana paniculata. The sequence goes on from MDKI01277272.1 coordinate 17,591, forward strand.
TCTCCTAAAGTACTTTTTTCAAAAGCACTTCTCAAAATAAGTTGATTTCTCCAGCTTGGCCAAACAGACTACAAGTATGATTCGACGTGTTCAGAGCTAGTTAAGAAGTTGAAGTTCATAAGTTGATTCAATTTGGTTTTGGGGTGCGATTCATAGTTTCGATGTTGTTTTATGTATTTTGAGGGTTCAAGCAGGTCCGTATTATGGTTATAAACTTGTTGGTACAGTTGTCCCAGGGGGCTCGGGTGTGTTTGGTACCACTCAAAGCTATGTCCAAAAATCTGCTGGTGTGTTGTTTTAGTTTCCTTCTTCGCAAACGCGTAGGGACCCTCATGATCATGAAAAAGGAATTGGGTAATAGGTGTTGTTGTTCTTCGCGTTCACAAAGGCTTGGGACCAATGGCCTTCGCATTCGTGGGTGACTTGTCGCGTTTGCGTAGAATACCTGAGCATGGGCTTGGGCAACCCAGTTTCCATTCGCATTCGCGAGTGAGGACACACGTTCACGGTGAGTGGGCGGCTCAGTTCATCACATTCGCGAGTGTCCTCTCGCGATCGCGATCGCGAAGAGGACTTTTTCTGGGTTCGTGACTTTTGCCTTCATGCTCGCGAGAGCTTGTCCGGGATCAAGAAGAAGGCAGACCTGGACAATGACTTAGTAAAAATCGGGATTTTGGCCTTTTTGTTCATTTCTCTCCTTTGTTAACCGATTTTGGAGCTTTGTAGAGAGAGATTTTCACCTAGCTATTGGAGATAAGTGATTTCTACATAATGTAAGCTTAATACATAAATTATGGGTAGATTTTAACATGTAAATTATGGAAATATTAGGACTTGGTTGAAAACTTAGATTTTGATAAAAATGCGATTAGAACACGAAAATGATTATGGGATTGGGTGAAAATTATATATTTGTGTTCGTACAGTAATGGGTTACCTTTATTTATGAAAATTTACAGAATCCAGGTACATGGGTCCGGGGTTAAATTTTAGGAACCTTCCAAATTGGGTTGGGTAATCACTCTAATAGTTAAATTGTGAACTTTTGAGCAATTATTGATTAGTTTGTACAATCTTTGACTAGTTTCGGATTGTTCGGCACCGGCTTCAGGCTTTTAGAGTGATTTCTGTACCGGAAAGTGGACTTGGGAACGAGGTAAGTCTCTTGCCTAACTTTGTAAGAGGGAATTATATCCATTGGTGTTTAAATTATTATTTTCTGCTAATTGTGCGAGCTACGTGCGTACGAAGTGACGAGAATCCATGCGTAACTAAAATTCATGTTATGCCCAGGTAGATATAGGTCTTTTTATGCAGCTACTTCCACTATTTAGACTCAACTTGCTAGTTTAATTTCTATAATAAGTAAAGCTTGGTTAAAGATTATGATAAATCGAGCTTCATTTTTTAGAGAGTTGGCAGAATATTTAATTATTGACTGAAATTACATTCTTTTCATGGGCTTACCTCGGAGTTGTAAATATGAAATTCGAAATCCGAAGAGTTTCTCTATTCCTGTGGATCATGTCAAACACCTCGACAATATATATATATATTGCATCCATGGATAGATCCATACGACCTCGGTAGAGTGTGTGTCTATATATGTATATATATATATATATATGTATATATTGCATCCATGGATCGATCCATACGACCTCGGTAGTGTGTGTACACAATTATTATGGATCGGGTCGTACGACCTCGGCATAACTCGTGCGTGTTGTCACTCGGAGTCCGATTTCACTTGATATGTTTGTCATGACTTCAGGATTTATAATACATGTTAAGACCTTACTTGTTGAGATTAATATGTTATATTTGGGAACTTTTAATTGTTATTTTGATCAATGGTCATTTAATTATTGCCTCTTATTCCATTATTGTCGTTGTATTTCATGCCTATTAAATAACTTGTACATTATGTATATTGCCCACTAGTAAGTGTCGAAGTCGAACCCTCGTCAATACTTCTTCGATGTTAGACTAGATACTTACTGGATACATGTTGTTTATGTACTCATGCTACACTTCTACACATACAGTGCACATCTGAGGAGTATCCGCACTACTTAGAGGCTTAGTGGTGAGTCGCTTTCCCATGCTCCGTTCTGCACCACCCGGAGCCTCCTCTTATTGTACTTTTATCATTTCTATCTATTTTGTTTCAGACATTAGTTCTTAGAGATTTTTGTATATTCTACTAGATGCTCTTAAACTTGTGACACCAGGCTTTGGGAATATTCTAGTAGATATTATATGGTTTTGAGTATTAAATTTACTATTTTACTCTTTCATTATTTTATGATTTACATTACTACAATCATCCATTCATCGTTCTCTTTTTAAATAAAAATTAATTACTTTAAAAATATTAAAATGAGAAATCAAGTGGGTAGTTCATAGTTGGCTTGCCTAGTGGCAACGTTGGGCTCCATCATGGCCTACAGTGGAAATGGGTTGTGAAAGCTTCAAATCAGAGCTCTAGGTTTGCATAGGTCTCACAAGTGATGAGCATGGCTATTAGAGTCTTGCGGATCGGTGCGGAAACGGCTGTACTTATCTTCGAGAGGCTATAGGGTGTTAGGAAACTTTCTCTTTCTTCATCTCTTATTGTGCAGTTGATGTTGTGCTAAGTATCTTTCTCTTATTCTCTAAAATATGGTGAGAAAGTGCGTGGAAGATGTACCCGGCGGTGGAGGAGCTACTCCCCGTGTTGCTAGAGGTTGACGCTAAGCCGGGGGAGAGGTCCAGCTCCTGCTAGAGGCCGAGGGCGTCCTAGAGTTGCTCCAGTCGTACCACCGGTGGATCTAGTAGAGGATCCTGTCATTAATAAGTAGGATGAGGTTCCTGCAACTGAGTCGGCCCCGACAGATTTCACGTCCGGCCCAAGATATCAGGAGGCCATGGGTTGTATGCTCCGGTTCATTGATTCTATGATGCATGCTAGTTTATCTCCAGCGGATCCAGCCACATCTCAAGTGTGAGGGGGAGTACAGACCCTTACCGCTCAGGCTCCAGGGCACGTTGTTGTCGTATCTTAGACCACGTGTGCATTACCTGTGGGTGGAGCCCAGCTAGTTGCAGTGGTTGTACTAGAACCAGACCTGATGCGGCCGTCGAGCCGCATAAGATGTTGGATAGATGGACCAGACTACATCCTCCTACCTTTGGGGGTGAGAGACATGAGGATCCCCAGGAATTTATTGATCGTTGTAGGGACAGACTGCACAACATGAGGGTATTGGAGTCCAACGGGGTGGACTTCATCACATTTTAGTTGGAGGGTAGGGCCTGTAGATGGTGGCAGTCCTATCTTTATAGTAGGCTAGCAAATTTTCCTCCCTTGACTTGGGATCTGTCCACACGTCTCTTTCTGGAGAGAGATATTCCACCCTCTTAGAGGGAAGAGCTACGGGGTCAATTCGAACGGCTCCAGCAGAGTCAGATGTCTGTGACTGATTATGAGGCGAGATTTGCTGATTTGTTCCGCCATGAACTTATAATACTCCCTACCAATGTAGAGAGAGTGCGGAGGTTTATTGCGGGCTTGCATTATGGCATTCAGGTTACTAGGGCCCGAGAAGTGGAGATGGGGACTCCCTATGAGTAGGTTGTGGATATAGCTCGATGGATTGAGGGTATCCGCACCCAGGGCCGATTGTATACAATAGGAGAGAAGAGGCCTCGGCATGTTGGATGATTCAATGCCACCCCGTCTAGGGGAAAATGTCAATTCGTGAAGAGTCAGTCCAGCAGACCACTTATCTATCACCACCGCCTTCTCGAGGTGCACCTCTGCGCTCCTATTTCAGTGCCATTCTAGAGATCTCCTATTGTTCAGGGCCCTTCCAGCATGTATTCCGGTCCCTAGGGCCATACTAAGGGTTAGTCATCTTCCCCACAGAGAGGTTGTTATGAGTGCGGGGAGCTTGGTCACATGAGGAGATCTTGTCCTAGGTTTCGAGGCAAGGCAGCGCAGGAGGGCCATCAGCCCATGATTACCGCACCAGCTTCTGCACCTGCCGTATGACTTGCCAAAGGCGGAGGGCATGTGGGAAGGGGTCTCCCTAGAGGGGTAGGCCAGGCAGGTGGCGCTCCATTTAGGTTTTATGCTTTTCCATTCAGATCAGATGCACTAGCCTCATATGCTGTGATCACAGGTATTATTTTTGTCTATGGTATGGATGCTTCAGTATTATTCGAGCTAGGGTCTACATATTCATATGTTTCTTCTCTATTTTCTCATTATCTGGATGTCCCTCGTGAGTCCTTGGGTGTTCCTGTTTATGTGTCCATGCCCATGGGCGACGCTATTGTTGTGGATGGGGTCTATCGGTCCTGTATATTGAATTTCTGTGGTTATGAGACTAGAGCAAATTTTCTGTTGCTCGACATGACCGATTTTGATGTCATCCTGGGCATGGACTAGTTTTCTGCGTATCATGCCATCCTTGATTTCCATGCCAATACTGTTACCTTGGCAATGTCAGAATTGCCTAGATTGGTGGAGGGGTTCATCTACCAATGCATCTAGTCGGGTTATTTTTTTCCTGAAGGCTCGACACATGGTCGAGAAGGGTTTTTTGGCTTATCTAGCTTGTTTTCGGTATACTGTTACAAAGACTCCTATGATTGATTCAGTGCCCATGGTGCAGAAGTTCTCCGATGTGTTTCCTGCTGATTTACCAGACATGCCACTAGATCGTGATATCGATTTTTGTATTGATTTAGCACCAGGTACCCAGCCTATCCTTATTCAACAGTACCGCATGGCTCCGAAATAGTTGAAGGAGCAGCTCGAGGAGTTGTTGGCAAAGGAGTTCGTCAAGCTGAGTGTGTCGCCTTAGGGTGTGCCAGTGTTATTTTTGAAAAAGAAGAATGGGAGTATGCAGATGTGCATTGATTACTGACAGCTGAACAAGGTTACCATTAAGAACAAGTAACTATTGCAGCGTGTTAAAGATTCATGCTTTGGATGTTCCGAAGATGGCTTTTCGGACTAGATATGGCCACTATGAGTTTCTGGTGATGTCGTTTGGCTTGACCAACGCCCCAGTGGCCTTTATGGATTTGATGAACCAAGTGTTCAGCCCTTATCTTAACTCATTTTCATTGGCTTCATTGATGACACATTGATCTACTCGCGTAGTACGGAGCAGCACGAGCAGCATTTGAGAGTGGTACTTCAAACCTTGCGGGAACAAAAACTTTATGCGAAGTTCTCCAAGTGCGAGTTCTAGTTGGAATCTGTGGCGTTCTTGGGACAGGTTGTGTCGGGTGAGGGTATTAAGGTAGATCCCAGGAAGATTGAGGTAGTCCAGAGTTGGCCTCGTCCTACCACAGCGACCGAGATAAGGAGTTTCTTGGGGCTGGCAGGTTATTATCGTTGATTTGTTGAGGGTTTATCATCTATTGAAGCACCTTGACTAGGTTGACCCATAAGGGTGATCCATTCTGATGGTCAATGATTGCAAGGCGAGATTTCAGAAGCTCAAGATGGCCTTGACTACAACACAAGTTTTAGTGTTGCTTCCCGGTTCAGGGATGTATAATGTGTATTGTGATGCTTTAGCATTGGCCTGGGGTGTGTATTGATGCAGGAGGGGCAAGTTATTGCACATGCTTCACGTCAGCTGAAGCCCCACGAGAAGAACTACCCTGTACATGATTTGGAGTTGGTCGCGATAGTTCATGCTCTCAAGATCTAGAGGCATTATCTTTATGGGGTGTCCTATGAAGTTTACACTGATCATCGTAGTTTGTAGCATTTGTTTAAGCATAAAAATCCTAATTTGAGGCAGTTCATGTGGCTTGAGTTACTGAAGGACTATGATATTACCATCCTTTACCATCCGGGCAAGGTGAATGTGGTTGTGGATGTCTTGAGCGGAAAGTCCCAGAGTATGGGTAGTTTGGCATTTATTTCAGCATAGGAAAAGAACGTTGGCTTTGGACATTCAATCCTTAGCTAACAGACTTGTGAGGTTTGATATTTCAGATCCCAGTTGTATGTGTTGTGGCTCAGTCTTCATTACTTGAGCGGATCAAGGCTCGTTAGTACGATGATTCGCACCTTGTGGTTCTTAGAGAGATGGTACTATGGGGTGGTTCCAAGGAGGTTACTATCGGCGAGAATGGTGTTTTTCGACTCCGGGGTCACTTATTTGTTCCTAATGTTGATGTCTTGACGGAGAACATTCTAGAGGAGGCACACAGTTCTCGGTATCCTATTCATCCTGGTGCTACGAAGATGTATCGCGACCTGAGACAACATTATTAGTGGCGGCGGATGAAGAATAGTTGAGTATGTAGCGAGGTGTCTAAATTTCCAGCAAGTTAAGTATGAGCACCAGAGGCCAGGTGGTCTACTCTAGCATATGGTTATACTGGAGTAGAAATGGGAGCGAATTACTATGGACTTTGTAGTTGGGTTGCCGCGGTCATTGTCGACAGGTTGACCAAGTTTGCACACTTTATTCTGGTTGTGACTACGTACTCTTTAGAGAGATTGGCCTAGAGATTGTTCGATTGCATTGTGTGCCTGTTTCCATCATTTTAGAGAGAGGCCCTCAGTTCACTTTGTATTATTGGAGACCATTACAGAGTAAGATGGGCACCTGAGTAGAGCTCATCATAGCCTTTCATCCGCAGACTGATAGGCAGCTAGATAGGAGAGTTTAGGTTCTGGAGGATATGCTCAGAGCATGTGTGATTTATTTCGAAGGACAGTGGGATCGATTCTTGCCTTTGGCCCACTTTTCTTATAACAAAACTTATTATTCCAACATCGAGATGGCTCTATTTGAGGCTTTACGATGACGTTCGCCCGTCAGATGGTTTGAGCTCGGCGAGGCTAGGTTAAATGACACTGATTTAATGAAGAATGCCTTGGAGAAGGTAAAGTCGATTCAAGAGCGGCTTCACACAGTAAAGTATAAATAGAAGAGTTATGCGGATCAAAATGCGCGTGATTTATCATTTATGGTGGAAGATAAGTTTCTCTTGAAAGGATCGCCGATGAAAGGTATCATGAGGTTCAAGAAGAAGGGCAAGCCGAGTCGAAGGTTTATTGGCCCATTTGAGGTGTTGAGGTGAGTTGGGGAGGTTGCTTATGAGTTTTCTTTGCCTCCCAGTCTATCAGGAGTTCATCGAATTTTCCATGTGTATATTCTATGGAAGTACCATGCCGACTGGTTGCATGTGTTAGATTACAGTATGTTGCAGTTGAGGAGGAGCCAATTGCTATTGTTGACAGGCAGGTTCGCCAAGTGAGGTCGAAGAAGATTTCTGCAGTAAAGGTTTAGTGGATGGGTCAACCAATCGAGTAGGTGACTTGGGAGACCAAGGAGGACAAACAAAGAAGATATCCACACCTATTCAGCACTCAAGGTACGATTCAAGACCCGTTCGAGGAAGAACATTTTTTAAGAGGTGGAGAATTTAACGACCCGACCTGTCATTTTTCTTTCTAAATCCTCGTTCCCCTAATTAAAACTCATTGTATATGCTTTTAGTGTCTTAGGTTTGGAAGGGTTCAGGTTGAAATCGGAATACTTAGTTCCTTAAAAGTGGCCTATGATGGCCAAGTTTAACTGGAGCCAACATTTTGAGTAAACGAACTTGGAACCGAGATTAGATGGTTCCAATAGGTTTGTATGATAATTCTGGACTTGGGCGTGTGTTCAGATCAATTTTCGGGTGATCCGGGAGAGTTTTGGCTCTTAATGTTGAAAGTTGGTTCATTGAATGTTTTCTAGTTCTATAAATTTGGTTTGGAGTAGACTTTGGCGTTATCGGGGCCTGTTTGGTATTTCGATAATGGGAATAGGTTCGTATAGCGATTTATGACTTGTAAGAAAGATTTGGTGCCATTCCGAGTACTCTAAGAATCATTCTGTGCGTTCGGAGCTAGTTAAGAAGTTGAAGTTCATAAGTTGATTCAATTCGGTTTGGGGGTGAGATTTGTAGTTTTGATATTGTTTTATGTGTTCCGAGGGTTCGATCAGGTCCGTATTATGGTTATAGAATTGTTGGTGCATTTGGATGGGGTCCCGTTTGTATGGGACTCGGGGGAGGCTCGGGTACGTTTCGCACCGCTCAGAGCTAAGTCCAAAAATTTGCTTGTGTGTTGTTCTAGTTTCCTTCCTTGCGAATGCGTAGGGACCCTCGTGATCGCGAAGAAGGAATTGGAGACTGGGTGATTTTGTTCTTCGCATTCGGGAAGTCAGGGCCATGTTCGCGAAGGTTTGGGATCAGTGGTCTTCGCGTTCGCGGGTGACTTGTCGCGTTCGCGTAGAATACCTAGGCCTGGACCTGGGCAACCCAATTGCCTTCCAAGTTCGCGAGTGAGGGCACGTGTTGTCGGTAAGAGGGAGGCTCAATGCATCGCGTTCGCAAGTGTCCTCTCGCGATCACGAAGATGACTCTTTCTGGGTTCTTGACTTCTGCCTTCGCGATTGCAAGAGCTTGTCTGCGATCTCGAAGAAGGCAGTCTTAAGCAGTGACTTAATAAAAATCGGGATTTTGGCCTTTTTGTTCATTTCTCTCCTTTGTTAGCCGATTGGAGCTTTATAGCGAGGGATTTTCACCTAGATATTGAAGGTAAGTGATGTCTACATAATGTGAGCTTAATAAATAAATTATGGGTAGATTTTAATATGTAAATTATGGAAATATTAGGATTTGGTTGAAAAACCTAGATTCTGATAAAAATGAGATTAGACCACGAAAATGATTATGGGATTGGGTGAAAATTATATATTTGTGTTTGAAAGGTTATGGGTAACATTTAATTACGAATATTCCTGGAATCCAGGCACGTGGATTCGGGGGTAAATTTTAGGAACCTTCTAAAGTGGGTTGGGTAATCACTCAAATAATTAAATTATGAACTTTTGAGCAATTATGGATTAGTTTGTACAACCTTTAACTAGTTTTGGATTGTTCGGCACCGACTTGAGGCTTTTAGAGTAATATTTGAACAGAAAAGTGGACTTGGGAACGAGGTAAGTCTCTTGCTTAACATTGTAAGAGGGAATTAATTCCATAGGTGTTTATATTGTTATCCGCTGCTAATTGTGGGAGCTACGTACGTGCAAAGTAAGGAGAGTTCGTGCGTAGCTAAATTTCATGTTATGTCTGGGTAGACATAGGTCTTTATTATGCTACTACTTGCACTATTTGGAATCAACTTGCTAGTATAATTGCTAGTAATAATAAGTAAAACTTGGTTAAAGATTATGATAAATCGAGCTTCATTTCTTAGAGAGTTAACGGAGTGTTTAATTATTGATGGATATTCTATTACTTTCATGGGCTTACCTTGGAATTGTAAATATGAAATGCGAAATCCGAAGAGTTTCTCTATTCTTGTGGATCGGCCGAACCCTCGGCAATGATATATATACATATACACACACACACACACACACACGACCTCGACATAACTCGTGCATGTTGTCACTCGGAGTCCGATTTCACCTAATATGTCTCTCATAACTTGAGGATTTATAATACATGTTAAGCCCTTAGTTGTTGAGATTAATATGTGATATTTGAAGACTTTTAATTAATATTTTGATAAATTATCATTTAATTATTGCCTTTTATTCCATTATTGTCGTTGTATTTCATGCCTATTAAATAATCTTGAACATTATGTATATTTCCCACTAGTAAGTGTCGAAGTCGACCCCCCGTCACTCTTTCTTTGAGGTTAGACTAGATACTTACTTGGGTACATGTTTTTTATGTACCCATGCTACACTTATGCACATATTGTGTAAGTTCTGAGGCATGTGCATCTGTAGTTCGTCCGGGCGTGTATCCGCATTATCCGGAGGTTTAGTGGTGAGTTGCTTTCTCATGCTCCATTCTGCAACACCCGGAGCCTCCTCTTGTTATGTTTTTATCATTTCTGTCTGTTTTATTTCAGAAAGTAGTTCTTAGAGAGCTTTGTATATTCTACTAGATGCTCATACACTTGTGACACTAGGTTTTGGGAATATTCTAGTGGATATTATATGGTTTTGAGTATTAAATTTACTATTTTACTCTTTCGTTATTTTATGTTTCACATTACTTCTACAATCATCCATCCATAGTTCTCTTATTAAATAAAAATCAATTACTTTAAAAATATTAAAACGAGAAATCAAGTGGGTAGTTCATAGTTGGCTTGTCTAGCGACGACGTTGGGCATCATCACGACTTGTAGTGAAAATTGGGTCGTGACAGAAAGTTAGCTTCTCATAATAGCATGTAAAAATACATTAATAAAATTCATAACCAACAAAGAATAATAGGAAGAAGAAGAGGAAATCATTGCCGAATTTGTTCACCTTGTTCTCTGCATGTTTTTGCTTCCAAAAGTGATGTATAACCTTTCCAAGCCATTTCAAGAAGTATTGATATGAGATAGCGATTGCATGGAGTGGACTTGTCCAATCCAACCTCGAATAGGATAGTTGGGCAGTTGCAACTGGCTCTCGTGCGACAAGAGGCTTGTAAACAAGCCTTCAGTTTTTCTTTTTCTCTTTCCTTTCTTCTTTTTCTCTTTCCTTTCTCGCGATGGCTCGTGCCTTATGCTCTAGTTATTGTTTTGCATAAACAGCAAAACCCTTGGCTCGTATGCTCCACCCTCGACGTGAGGTTGATAGGTTGTTGATTCTAGTTGTTCTTCTAGTGTCATCACTCCCATTTTTTTGCTAAATCGTCTTCTTTTCATCAACTTTCATCCAACACGTTCCTATACAATAGAAATACATAATGAGCATAAATTTCATCCAATATGTTTACTCTTAAAATGGATAACAAGTAAATTTATAAGTGGTTTTAAGGAAACGCGATTTCACTTGGCACAAATTGAGAAAATGTTTAAATTGATATTAGAAATTAACTATAAATAAAAATAAAGCCACCCAAATTAGATGTACGGCTTTGTCCTCGAGCTAGGTCGCCCTCGAACCAAACGAGTACGGTACTGAAAAATATGAACTGAGCAACAGAGTATTGAAAGCTTAAAAGAAAAATGTAGTATATTGCTTTGTATTGCGTGAATGTAACGATTACAAATGATTAGAATCCCTTTTATATAGTAGAGGAGTTATACTTATGGTATAATTCTAAATACAGTAAGAAATAACATCATTGGCTAATTAACCGGCCTTGACTTGATACGTGCCGAGATTCCTGCCGTGATCCTCGCTCGATCACGGATGTTTCGGCTTACCGTTACTTGACCAGGTAAACCCCATTCGATCCCACTCAATCTTTGTTCCGCTTGGTCTCGATCTTGATTGATCATCATCCTTGACCGGTCCTTGAATTAAGGGTTAAGCAACATAAGTTCATATTGAGGCTCGATATAATACGAGGATGAACAATGGTCTACCATGATCCAACCTCTATTAGTGACAAGAAGTGCAGGCTCATTCTGACCGTATACAGATAGTCCCCATGTTTCTCAAAAATAAGATGATGAGAAACGACATGAATTCCCGAGCTCCATCTTTTTGAGTGATGATGTCACTGAATAGCTCGATCGTCATGCAAGCAATGAAATTCCCCATCGGTCCAGTTACCAAGGCATTAAACGCCCGTCAAGCGTTGGTCGGCCACTACCTGATTCTGAACCATTGCCTTCAACCTATAAAATCCTCAACCTTCTTTCATTCAAACTTTTACAACCAATGCCTTCCCTAATATTTCTTTCAAAGAATCTTTATTTCATAATTCTCATATCCAAATCCCTTGAACCCTAATCAATTTCCTTAATTTATGATTTTCTTTTCACAAATGGCCAAGACTTCCAAAATCGTGCCAGAAAAAGAGGCTCCTTCTTTATCGTGTCATGTCGGTGATGCGGCTGCGATGGAGCCCCACCCTGAGGAATTCATTCTGGCGGGGTGCCCGAATGTTGCCGACTTTAAGATAGAGCATACCGCCTCGGTGCAGGGCCGATGCGAGCCAATGTCGAGGTATAGATTCACCATTACTGAGGGCCTCCTCCATAAGGTCAAAGAAGAGTGCAACTGGAAGAATAAGGACGTGGTCGTTCCTTCTCTTGAGGAACCTATCACCACACACGTATAGGCATATCTAAGTGTTTGCACTTACCCCTTTATTTTTATCCCCTTTGATCCTGTAATAGTAGCCTTATGAAAAAGGTATGATGTTACCCTAGGCTAGATCCATCCATCGTTCTGGAGAATCGTCGTCCTTCTTCATTTCTTCAAGAGAAAGATCGGGGGATTCTCCTTTACCATCGATCATATCATGCGCCTCTAGAGTCCCCAGATCTATCGAGGACCGATTAAGCTCGCCCGTCAGGATAGTAGAGCCCTGTTCTTTAATATCAACGAGACCCGTGATCGAAGCTGGATGGGTAGGTTTATCCGAATAAGAAAATCGGAAATGATCCCTGCGGAAGACATGTTATTCCCAAAGAGGTGGAACATGAATCGTAAGTGCCTTTACCTTGAATGCTCGCTTTGCCATTTTCACTTCCTTCCACCTTTGCTTATTTTTATTTGGTGTTGCAGTTGTGGCCCAGATGCCGGACCCGGTTCCGTAATTGAAAAGATGGGTTGAAGGCTTGGTACTCAGAGGTCGTACTCCGAACATTCTTGGATGGAGCTTTCAAAGGGTCGATGGGAGGCTCGCAACCATGGTAAATTTCTGCTCTCTAACTGTTTGTCATTTCAGTCTTTTCTCAGCTAACCTGCCTCCCTTTCTTTCGCAGGTCTCGGGAAGGATGTTGTGATGAGACATCCTTCTGGTGATGAACAGATCCTTCCCCAACCATATCTCCAAAGCCGACCAAGGAGAAAATAAGGAAAAGGGCTTCGAGTCCCCTAGGCACGGAAAATAAAAGACCGGTGAGGAGGCCTCGTAATCCCAAGGGGAACATCATTCCCTTATATTTGGACTCAGTCCTTCGGCTAATGGATGAGTCTGAGAAAGAAGAAAAATAAGAATAAGAAACCGGGTTGGTGGCTCGTCCGCGGGCTATGGTTTCGGTACAGAAGTTCTTTGAACCGAAGGAAATCGACAAGGGAGCTACGTCCGAGGTCCCTGAGTCGGGAAGAACAGAGGTCACCCCGTACCTAGCAAAGACGGTTGAGGGAGAGTCTCGAGGAAAGGCTCCCGAAACAATGAAATAGGTCCCTAGGGTCAAGCTCGGGGTGGTCGACATTTCAGACTCCCCCAGATTTCAGACACCATGATTCGAGAGGCCAACATGTTGGAAGGTCACCGGGTTGATCTACATGGTTTCTTCGACGGGCTAGAAACTACTACCTCCGAGGATATCCCCGGATTTGGCAACTTATCGGAGCCAAAGAAAATACCGTTGCCGGCGGCCATTGGATCTCCATCGAGTTCGAGGCCGGTAGACCAATTCCCAACTCTGAGTGGTAACCCAAACCGCAAACGACATCTATTTCTGACCATCCGAAGGATGCTCGAGTCCCTCCCCCCCTCTTCCCCCCTCTCCCGTAGGGGTTGCAAGCTATCTGAGAGGTTTGGTGACCGAAGAGGACCAAGCAGTGATGAATGATATGGGGGCCGCCAGCTTGTTCAATGAGGCCCAACGCGCTCTAAATCGGGTAATCTTCGAGAATTTATTCCTTACTTTCTTTTTACTTGGAATTTCATATTACTCTTAACACTTTTCCCTTACTTGTAGGCTTCGGTGCTACACCACGAAGCCTTCGTCGTAGTTCGAGAGGAGCACAAGGCTGAAGTTTAGAGCCTTACTGAGAAGAGCGATACTTATAGGCTCCTTAGTGAGAGACTCAAGGACGAGTTGGTTGCAGCTCGGGATGAGCACACTGACATGGGCGAATAGGTATTCTGAATGCTTCATGATAGTGAAGTTGAGTTAGAGATAAAAACTAATGACCCAATTCTATAGATCTAACAGTGGCTCGAGTAGATCGATCAGCTCACAAGCAAGTGGATGATGTACGGGCCGAGGCCGAGGCTTTCAAGGAAATCATGGATATCTTGGCCGCGGTGAAAGAGACTGTCCAAGCACAGTCAGATTCAACCAAGACTTAGCTTCGAGCTGTGAAATAGAAAAACTTGGTGCATACTGAGAATATCAAAGAGCTTCAGTCTCAGCTGGATTCAGCCGCCAACAAGCTCGAGGAGGCTAAGTCTGAGGTGTCTGAGGCCGGCATTAAGGCTGATGAAAAGGTGGCCCAATTTAAAATCTACGTCAAGGTCATCCAAACGAAAGCTAGTAAATGATAGATCATGCAAAGTGGAAAGCTCATAGGGAAGCCCGAGATAATGCTCAAGCCCTAGACTTCAACATTGCGGCCATGATCGATAATGCCCGAGCTGAAGAAAACTGGGCTCAGAAGATGGCCTTCCCTGAGTATGAATTCGATGGTCTCAGTGTGTTTGGAGACGAAGAATATCTTGAGGACGGAGATGTTTGTCAGATGGAGACCAAGCCTCTTAGGACTTCGTATATTTTTGTTGTTTTCTTTTGTACTTTTTTCTTGGGCCATTGTAAAAAGTTTTGTACTTGGCCGATTTGGCCTTTGTAAGAGAGACTTATTTTGTATATGAGTTTAAGGCTTTTCTTTTCTCTTTCGGCTTTTCAGTCTTTACTTCTATTTTTTTCTTTGTAATTTGTAATAAAAAATGCCTTAGCATGAGATAACAGGGAATTGTTCGAGATTCCGAACTTCCTTTTCATTCGTTAGAGTTTTTGGGGATGGATATTATTGAAACCTTTTATGACTTTTCCGGGGGTAGCCTTGTTAGAACCGGTTATGAAAGAATTTGAAGGTCTATTTTATTGCGGAATTCGGACGTCTCTGGCCTGTGTTAATTCGGCCGTAGCCTTTTAGTACGGGATCTGCCATTGGGCTCATTTTCTCATTTTGTTTGGGCTTGCCCTAGATAATAATCCCTGAGTGGGTTAGCCGTGGCCTTTAGAGATTGGATAACTACCTATTAGGTCTTTTATTCCCGAGGTCCGATAACTCGGGTTGTTTGAGCTGAAC
Source organism: Nicotiana paniculata (assembly GCA_005239505.1). Classification (NCBI taxonomy): domain Eukaryota; kingdom Viridiplantae; phylum Streptophyta; class Magnoliopsida; order Solanales; family Solanaceae; genus Nicotiana; species Nicotiana paniculata. Next base: position 32,617 of record MDKI01277272.1, read on the forward strand.
GATAGTCCCCGAGTGAGTATGGATGTGGCCTTTAAAATTCGAGGGTTGCCTAAAAGGTCTTATGCCCTCGATGCTCAATAGTTTAATCTGTTTGTTTTTCGGATGGCAGTCCCCGTGTGGGGGTGATTATCTGAAATCTGGTTATGATCGGCCCTTGAGCTCGTTTCCATAATAGATCGAAGGTACAGAATTGTAAAGTAGAAAAACCTTTTTTAAGACATGAGATAATGGCAAGGAAAAATTCTTCCCTTTATTCTTACCAAAAATGATTACACATGCGTACATGTTCTGTTCCAGGGCTCGAGAAACCTATATGGGCACGGTTCGTTTGACCGTTTGGCCCTTACAAATTTCACCTATCGAGGCCCCGCTATTATGAAGTAATTTCTTCGCAATAAAGTTGACAATTAAGGGTAATGCCCCCCAGTATTAGAGGTCGATCGCAAAGGAGCTTCAGTTACTGTTGAATTGTTCTTCGATGCCGATGCATAATCGGGCTTGATTCTAAGTTAGCACGATTCACTGTTGCCTCGTTAAGAACCTTGCTGAAAAACCCATTTGGGACAACACTGGTCTAAGGGAAAAAGAGTGCAACACGTGCTTTCAGACCTAAAGACTTTGCTTCATTTGCCAAAAAATCCACCGTCGATTCTTGTTGATCACTTACAAGAGTTAGTCTAAAACAAAAATGAAAATGGAAGGGGGGGGGGGATTTACCTTAGCAGTAGTATCGTTTTAGGTGTATATGTTCCAATTGATCGGTAGTTATTCCCCATTCATAGTTCCGAGCTTGTAAGATCCTTTTCCATTGACTTTGATAATTTGGTATGGTCCTTCCTAGTTCGGACCCAGTTTTTGTTCATACTAATTTCAGGTGTTGAGGGTGACTTTACTTAGCACCAAGACCCCGACGTTAAAATATTGAAGATTTGCTCTTCGATTGTAGTATATTTCGACCCGCTGTTTTTGGCCGGCCAATCGGATGAGGGCAGCTTCACGTTTTTCATCCAACAATTCTAGGATCGTATTCAGGGCCTCGTTATTTTGACCCTTCTGTTGAATATCATAACCTGATGCTATGTACTCCGACCTCGACCGAAATTAGAGCTTCGGCACCATAAACTAATAAGAACAGGGTAGCTCCGGTATTGGATTATGATATTGTGCGGTATGCCCACAGAACCTCAGGTAGTATTTCCCTTCATTTCTCTTTGGCGTCGGTCAGTCTCTTCTTAAGATTTTGGATGATGGTTTTGTTGGTTGATTTGACTTGACCGTTCCCGCTGGGATGATAAGGTTTTGATAGGATCCTTTTAATTTTGTGTCCTCGAGAAATTTAGTTACCTTGCCGCCGACGAACTTCTTTCCATTATCATACACAACCTCGGAGGGCATCTTGAATCGACATATGATGTGGTCCCAAATAAATTTTATGACCTCCTACTCTTTGACATTCTCGAAAGCCTATGCTTCAACTCACTTAGAGAAATAATCAGCCATAAATAAAATAAAATGAGCTTTACCTGGGGCCGATGGAAGAGGGCCGACGATGTTCATTCCCATTTCATGAACGATAGGGGGATAAGACCGAATGGATCAGTTCCCCGAGTTGATAAATCATTGGCACATGCCTTTGGAATTTGTTGCATTTTCGAACGAACTCATTTTCTTTTTTCTCCATGTCGATCCAGTAGTACTCGACGCTGATCACTTTGTGGACCAGTGATTCGGCACTGGAAGAATTTCAGCAAGTGCCCTTGTGGACTTCCCTTAGGACGTATTCGGTATATCCCGGTCCCAAACATATCGCTAATGGACCATCAAACATCCTTCTAAACAACGTTCCGTCTTCGGACAAGGTGAATCGTGCTGCCGTCGTACGTAGAGCTCTCGACTTCATTGGATCTGATGGGAGCTTCCTGTTCTTTAAATACTCTACGTATTTGTTTCTCCAATCCAAGGTCAGACTTGTGCAGTTTATCTCGGCATGACTTTTTTTTATCACCGATCTCATGAGTTGTACGACAGCCCCCGAATTGAGTTTGTCATTTTTAACCGATGACCCTAAGTTTGCGAGGACATCAGCCTCACTGTTCTGATCTCAAGTTACATGTTGCAAGGTCCATTCCATTAATCGATGTAGAGTTACCTGTAGCTTATCCAAGTATCTCTGCCTTCGGTCTTCTTGGAATTCAAAGGTCTTGTTAACTTGGTTTACCTCGAGGAGGGAATCACACTTGGCCTCAATGACCTCCGGTCCCATGCCTTTAGCTAATTCAAGACCTGCAATCATGGCCTCTTCTGCCTCATTGTTAGTCAATTTTGTAATCCTGATAGATTGTCTAAGTATGTTACTTGTGGATGGTATTAGTACGATACCTAGTCTGGACCCTTTGGTATTCGAAACACCGTCCATAAAGAGGGTACAGACTCTCGAAGATGTACCCAATTTTACTAACAGTTCTCTTTCAACTTTGGGTACGAGGGCCGGCGTGAAGTCGGCCACGAAGTCTGCCAAGATTTAAGACTTGATGGTCGTTCGGGGTCGATATTCAATATCGTATCCGCTGATTTCTACGGCCCATTTGGCCTACCGTCCCGAAAGTTTGGCCTTATGCAAAATATTTTGAAGTGGATAAGTTGATACAACACATATGGGATGACATTGAAAGTAGTGTTTTAGCTTCTTAGAGGCGCTTATCAAAGCGAGAGCAATTTTTCTAGATGAGGATACCCGGTTTCGGCCTCACCTATGGTCTGACTAACATAATAGATTGGGAATTGCGTACCCTGCTCTTCTCAGACCAAGACTCCACTTACAGTTATCTCCGAGACTGCTAAATACAAGTAAAGTTGATCGTCCACTTTTGGTAACTGAAGCAGCGGCGAGCTCAATAAGTACCGCTTTAGTTTCTCCAAGACCTGCTATCATTCCGGAGTCCACGAGAAATTATTCTTCTTCTTCAGTTGTGAGAAGAATTAGTGACTCTTATCTGAGGATCTCGAGATGAATCGCCCTAGGGCGGCTATGCGCCCCGTTAGCCTCTGTACGGCCTTTACATTGTCTACTGCCGTGATTTCCTCGATAGCTTTGATTTTATCGGGGTTAATCTTGATTCCTCGATTGGATACCATGAAGTCGAGAAACTTGCCTGAGCCGAACCTGAAGGGACTTAACCAAACGTTTCCTATAAAACATTTAACAACTTATTAACTCCTCACATAACAGTATGCAGTACATTTGCATTAAGGCTCTTAAAGGAGATCAGTGCTTAAACAACACAAAGCAACTTGTTATTACCTCATTGAACTTATTTTGTTAGAGTGTATACTAACTTAAAGTTGGGTTCCCATTGCTTGTGTTTAATTCAAGGGTTTTATCCTCATTCCTTCACAAGTTTGTTGTACTACATCTCTTGCCAATGCTTTGGTAAGTGGATCAGCCAAATTCTTATTCGATCTCACATACACAATGGTTATAGTCCTATTTGTGACTAACTCTCTTATATAAGCATGTCTCAAGCTTATGTGTCTTGATTTCCCATTATATATCTTATTATGAGTCACACACATGGTAGTCTCACTATCACATAATACAGAAATGGATGGTATGGGTTGTGGCCACAACTATATATCTAATAACATGTTCCTCAACCATTCTGCTTCTTTCCCAGCAGCTGCTAATGCCATGAATTCGGATTCCATAGTCGAATGAGAAATACAAGTTTGTTTCTTGGATGCCCAACTAATGGCACCACCTCTTAAAGTAAACCAACCCGAAGTGGATTTATTATCATTAATACTAGTAATCCAACTTGCATCAGAATATCCCTCTAAACCTATCATGACCCAAATTCCCTCTGTTGGGTATCGTGATGGCACCTAATCTTAGGGACTAGGTAAGCCTAGCAGTTACTGAATAACAATAAATAAATAAAGGAAAACTAACAGTCTTGATATAGATCTCAACAGAATGTACAAACTTTCCCAAAATCGGTAGTACAAGTCATAAGCTTTACGAATCCTCTACAACTTCTAAGTACAACTGTTTGGAAATAAGTACAACAGTTTATGAATAATAAATACAAAGAAGATGACCCTGACGCCTGTGAAAGCAGCAGCAGGTTACCTTGAGTCTCCTCGGCAATCATCCACACAGCTACTATAATATATACCTGGATCTGCACACAAAAATGTGTAGAAATGTAGTATGAGCACACCACAGAGGTGCCAAGTAAGTATCAAGACTAACCTCGGTGGAGTAGTGACGAGGACTAGTCAAGACACCACTGGTCTACAAAATAAATAACATGTATATAAAAATGACCGAACGTTATATCTATCTAAGACTTCGCGGAATAATTTACAATAATGACAATATAAAGTGGAAGAAAATTACAGAAATCAATCACGAAATCGCACAAAAATACACAGAGAGATGGACAGCAAAACAAGCCGAATCGAAAGGAAACACAATACAATATAGGACACCAATAACTCAACTCCACGTCGGTTTGTTCACATCGGACCTTAGCCATTAAAATCCATAACTGGTAGAAATCTTTAGACAGCAGTTCATATGAAAAACTTTTACAAATAAAATCATTTCTAGTATGGAAGAGTTTTCTTTGCAAACATATTTTCTCCAGAAGTAGATATAAGTATATTTTTCAAAATGCGAAACTTCCCAAAGATGCTTTCCCAATAAATGACTTCCAAATATCATTTTAGGCAAGGCTAGTTCTTTTCAAATATACCTTCGATGTAAAATTCATTCAAGTATAATCATTTCAAAACCATTGCTTTTTCAATAACACTTTTCAATAACATCTCTTGATCAAAATCTCCTCATGATTTATCCATCGGAACTCAGTCCGTAACTCAAAAATTTCCAGGCAGTACAGGAAGAATATAAAATCTTGCCAATAAATGCAATAAGAGATCAGTTGGAATATCAAAATTTAGAACAACAGATGAGAATGCAAAGACAAGTGCATGGCACCACCCTTCGTGCTTTTACTCTCATCCTCACCAAAACAAGTGCACGGCATCACCCTTCATGTTTTACTCTCATCCTCACCAAAACAAGTGCATGGCATCACCCTTCGTGCTTTACTCTCATAACATGGAACGACATTATCCTTCGTGCTTTAATATCATAACATGGCACAGCATTATCCTTCGTGCTTTAATATCATAACATGGCACGTCATTATCCTTCGTGCTTTAATATCATAACATGGCACGGCATCACCCTCGTGCTTTTACACTCTCATCCTCACAATACACGGCATCACCCTTTGTGATTTACACTCTTCCTCACCCAAACAATATCAAGAACAACAGTTTGGCAAGGAAAAACCAACAGTATGACCCATAAATCACCACATCCCGGCAAGGGGGTCAACAATACAAACAATATCATTAACAGCATAAACAGTAATAGAAACCATCACATCCTGGCAAGGGAGTCAATAATACAAACCATATCATTAACAACATAAACAGTACAGAAACCATAACATCCCGGCAAGGGAAACAGCTATAACCAGTCTCCCCTAAACAGTTAACTTCATTGAATAACACTCAGCTTAAACAAAGGCCCAGTAATAGGCAACCTCAAGGAAATACTAATAACATAAAGTCTAACAATTAGACCTAAGTGTCACTTAAGGAAATAGTCATATAAATCACAATGTAAGACTCACGGGCATGCTTGACTCCAACGAATATATGTTCCAACTACGACAACTATAAGGCTAGATGACACTAATTATAGTCAATTAGGGAAGCTAGGAAGAAAATATAGCATGATGATAAGAGAAGTAGAATATTCGGTTTAGTCAAGTAAGGTCAAATAGCCAACGAAGGAATACAAACACAGATAATTCTAATTTAAACAGTAAGGGATAAAATTAAAACCAAGGATTCAAATTTAACAATTATAAATCATACACAGGTAACATAAGAACCTACGAATCCTTAAAGGCCAATCTAATTGCAAATAAGTCCGAGTACACACTCGTTACCTCGCATACACGGACTACATTCAACAAGGAAGACTCAATCCTAAGGGGTAGTTCCCTCACACAAGGTTAGGCTAGATACTTACCTCAAAGACGACAACTCGAGACTCAAAAATAGACTTCTCGGGCGGGAAGGCCTACGGACGGCTCAAAATCAACTAAAACAACTTCAAAATACATATAAAACGTATAAGGAACTATTCCGAATAATAAAGTCTCACTCTTTATAATATTATAAAAATCGACCCAAAAGTCGACCCCCGAGCCCGCACCTCGAACCCGGCAAATTTTACAAATTCCGATCACCCATTCCGATACGAGTACACCCATACTAAATTTATTCAATTCCGATAACGTTTGGTCTTTCAAATCATGATTTTTCATTTTAGAAGTTTTCTTTCAAAACCCACAATTCCCTCAACCCAAAACACAAATTAAATGATAAAAACAAGAACTAATTCATGAAATATAATTAATTATAGTGGAAGAACACTTACCCATTTGATTTGCGTGAAAAACCCTCAAAATCTCTCCCAAATCCGAAGTCCAAAGCTCCAAAATGTGAAGAAAATGGATAACCCTCTTTTATATGAATCTGCCCAGGACATCCGCACCTGCGACCACTTAACCGCACATGTGCAATCGCAGGTGCAAAACACAAACCGCACCTGCTGATGCGAGGCTAGAATTCATAGTTTAACATGTTATATGCCTTACATTTTATGTGCGTTAATGATAAAAAACACACTTTTTATGAGCATAATGGAGTCAATTTCATATGTAGGTGAATTGAATATGGAAGCAGAGCTAAATGGATACAAAAACGTCGAAAATACGCTCAAGAGGCGAAGAGGAGCGGCCTGGATTTATCCAGGCCTTAGAGCCAAAACGCCAGGCCTGGCCTGGCCTTATCCAGGCCTTAGAGCCAAAACGCCTGGTCTCCTGGTTCTGGTCAATTTCGAGTTTTGACGAGTTTAAGTGTTTCCCGGTTGAAATAGAAGTCTCCTACACGTTTAGGGTTTGTGCTAAACTTATAAATAGACCCCAAAAACACAACTTAAACGGAGATTCGATGAGAGGAAGCCATTGAAGAGAAGGAAAACATCGATTTGTACAGATTTTCT